>CAJVQA010000824.1:0-29614 GCA_910591915.1 Cetraspora pellucida | reverse complement strand
TTTTACTAAGAAGTAGTCATTTGGAATATTTTGAAAGGTATAGTATTCTCTAAGTCTTGTAACGATATCTTGCATATTTGTATTCTGATTAGCTCTGTCGATTGAAAAGCATGCTCTTAGTTGAGGGTCTTCTATATCTTGATATGCCAGTAGAAGTGCTGGTTTTTCTGGCATTAGTGGAGGTAAGTTAAAAAAGTGATCTGGAATTTTGTCGAAGCTATAAACTTCTTGTAGACGTTTTCTATAATATGCAAGTCTTCCTAGTTCTCTTCTTTCTATTATTGGGAAAAGGTGTTTAATTCTGTAGTCTAGATCATTTATATCATGTAGTAATGGTAGAAGTTCGATAAAGTAGGTAGGTGGTAGCTTTTTAAATTCAAAAATCCTATGTAATGCTGTAACTATGGCTTTTGTTTGTGACTTGAGTTTTATCGGAAGTTCGAATAGTAGGATGGCTTTTATCTTATCTGAAATTCTCATTGGTGTGTCAGGAAGTTTTTGTAGTTTGCTTTTTGTTGACTCTGTGAATGCTTCTTGTATATCTTCTTTGTCTATTGCTTTTTCATCTCTTATAAAGCCTTTATAATATGTTAGTAGTTGATATATATGTTTTTGTGAACATGTGTTGAAGTTCGTATTGGCGATATGATTAATGTACAGTTTTTGACAGAGTTTGAGATGTATTTTGTCTCTTGTTTGTTTGTCAATGATGGTTATTTTGTTTTTAGTTTTGTATTTTTGTATTGCATTTGTGAATAGATTTTTGTACTCTATTTGGTGTTGAGGCATGAAGCATTTAGCTCTTGTGAAGGTAGTGAAGAAGGTGCGATCAGTATGTCTAAATTTAGATTCAATTGCATATGGTTGTATTTGTTACGCAGGTTTGGTCTTAAATTTATATGTAATAAGTTCTTGTAGTTTTTCTTTTGATTTAAGAGCTTCTGTTGTAAGTTGGTAATTCCAGAGTGTTAGATCAAAGGGGTCTGATATTCTCTTATTTATGTTTTGGTTTAGTTGTTCTGTTCATATTTGCATATAGTCTGTATCACTTTCTGGGTCTGTGTCTGCAGTTGTTTCACCTTTAACTGCTTGGCTATATGTATGTCTAGTTTGTGTATCATTCTCTATTGAGTTTCCAGTACTTAGTATTGTGTTAACAGACTTGGTTTCCATGTTTTGGTCAAATTGTATCTCTGTTTGGGAGGGCTCAGTTTGGTGGTTGGTGTCAATTGGTTCTAGGGTGTGCTGTGCTGTGTATGTAATTTCCATTTCTATATTGAGACTATATGCTTGTGTTTGTGTATTACTTATGGTAATACGAGAGTTGTTGTTTTGTGTAATTGTTACGTAGTTGTTGTTGTTTCCTATGAAACTAGTTTTATTATTGGTTAAACCTGTTTGTTTTGTTATATTGTTGTTGTAGTTGATTCTGCATACAGTCATGTGGCTGTTAGATGGGGATAAGATACTTTTCCCACTATTGTTGTTTTGTTTCAACGATGGTATCAAGGTTTTTTGATGCTTGTTTGTAGTATCTTTGTCATTTTTGTTAGGTCAATTATAAGAAGCTTGGTTGTGTTGAGATTGTTTCTGTTATCTGGTAGAATATTTATGACTGTTCTGCATATTAAGAATTTGTGTTGCTGTAAAAGTAAAGTCAGCTGTAGGCCCTAAAGGCCTTGGAGTATTTTCTTTGTTTTTGGTATTGGGTTTGTGTTTTCTCTTATTTCCTGTAATAGTGTATCTTAGTTTGTTTGGTTAGTATATAGAAGGTCGCAGGTTGGCTTGCAGTTAGTATTATTATCCTGTTCTTTAGTTAGTTAGGTTTTTGTGATTTTTTCTTTTTTGTTTACTTATTGTTTTGGAATCTACAGGAAAGAGTTTTTAATTTAAATTGTTCTGTCATAGCAATATCTAGATCAGTTATAAAAATAAGTACAGAAAGCTCTGAGAGGTTTATCTCAAGAATAAATTAGTCCTAAGATTAAGACAATAATCTGAGCATCTGGATATGACCTAGTAAGTTAATACAGGTTACAGGTTCAGAGAGTTTAAAGTAGAACATTTAAGCAAAAGTGTTAGGTATAACAATTGGTAAAAAACCTTTAGATGGACTCCTTAAATAAGTAATATAAAAAAGTTACATGTATAGCCAATTGTATGCTCTTTTGTAGTAGTTCATTAAATCACAATACCAATAAGTAATTAATAAAAGTCAAAAGATCAAAGAAGTTACCTTAACATCAAAAATAAAATAAAATAAAAATAACCTTGACAAGATTATCAAAAAGAAAAAAAAATATATATATATATAATAATACTATAAATAGTATTATTAATAATTAATTAAATATATATAATAATAAATTTTAATTAAAGAGATGTAATAATTTAGTAAAATGAATAGGTTGTTAACTCCAAAATAACAGATTTAGAGTTCAAATTCTGTAGATGATAAATTTTAGAATTTATATCTATGTTATAATAACTATCTCTGTTAATTAATTGAATTAATGTATCTATAACTTTTAGTTGTATCATTTCAAATAAGAGCTTGAAACATCTATATAAAATGTAACATTACACCTATATAGAGAAATATTAATAATCAGTATTATATAAAACTTTAGTGCAAACTTATAATAAGACTATTAGGCATAAAAAGTGAAGGAACCAAAGAGTTGAAAACCTATTTGAAAATTCTAACTAAGAAAGTAGCATAAACCTTTTGATAATGCTATTGAACTGATGAAAACTTATAAAACACTTTCAAAGGGATAGACAGATAAACTGGATAGCAAAATGTGTAGAAGAACATATAACCAACCAAGTTACTAGAATTACTAAAGGAAAAGAATACTAAGGTATACTATATTGGGTTATTTGAATTAAAAGTCTGAAGAGTTCTATCAATTCTAAGTAGTGATTAGTAAAAGACAATAAAGAAGATATCAAAAAGATGAATACCGGAATTTTAGATAAATCTTACAAAGATATAACAGTTTAATAATTAGTCTTAACTACAAATAATAGTCTAGGCCAAAATAATACTAGGTTAACTGTAAGTATAGAATACAGAAAACTTAGTAGGTTTTAGTATAAAGTTAAATATAACTTAATGACTATGACATATCTTCACTGATTTACCAAAATTATTAGTAGAGTGTAATAAATATGAGATCAGAATGTTTAAATAGAAGACCTACAAGTAGATTTTAGATATAGCAACTAGTATAGAACCTTTAGACAGACTAATTAAATTAGACAATGACTAAAGTTGTACAAGTAACTAATTGTATACTCTTTTTATAATTACTTTTGTCTATTACATCAGATGCTTGCCAATATATACTATTAATAAAATCCTAAGTTGCATGTACTCATCTTAATACCTTAAAAAAAAAAAATAAATAAAAAATTTTTAATTAATTTAACTGATTAAGTTTAAAATATATATACAATAAGGTATATAAACTAATTGTAACATTACAGTAAGCAAAACATCACAGTAGCATTTCTTTATATATTGTACAGAATCTAACAAAAAAACATAAAAAAAAATAAATAGAATATTATATTTGAAAAGAATTTAATAAAGAGTTTGTCTCATAATACAATTATTAACTTGAATAGGAAAATTAACTAAGACCAATTTATATTATTTATATATAAAAAAAGTATTAACAGATTTAAGATTTTTAAAATGATTAGAAAAACTTGAGAAAGATATAATTGATGTATTGTAGATGCTTGTAAAACAACTTCACCTTCTTTACAATTTTTTTTATAGGGATATTAGCTGTTATAAAAGATTCAATTAAAGTTATTTAAAAATTTTTCTTTGATTCAAATAATAAAAAGAAATGTGATGATAATTTGTTGATGCTGCTGCTTATTTTTTTGTAAAGCCTTATTTGACTTGTGCATATTACTATTAAGGTGTTAATTAACTGTTGACTTTCGTGTCCAATCAATAGAGCGATCACAAAAATTACAAAACAAGATTCCATTATCAACCCTGAATTCATCTAGGTTTTTTTTAACTCTAGTATAAGCTGTAATTTTTGATATTTTGTTCTTTCTTTTTTTCATTATATAAGTAAAACAAATGTATCAGAACAATAAATAATGAATACAAAATATACATGTAGAAGGTAAGCACGGATGGACTTTTATTTTTTTATTCAAATATTCTTATCTATTTGACAATAAAAGTATTTTATTTTTTTTTCGTTCTTTCCTATTTTTAGTTACTTTCTTTAATTACAGATTCTTCGCCTCATCTTTCACTTGTAAATTCAATGCATCTTTGGAATTACTTTAGATTTTTATGCTTCTTAACAACTCCTTAACTCAGCCTTTCATATAATCTTACCTTTTTTTTAGTAGTACGTATTACTTTTTTTTTTTCTTGACTATTAACATTAAATATTTTGTGACTATTATTTTGACTTTTTAAGTTAACAGCTCCTGAATATCAGGCTTAATTAGTGGGAGAATAATTTAGCTGATCTGAAAAGATAAATTTTTTTTTACCTTTATGTGTTATACAATATATTGAAATTTGATTGGCTAGTGGATTTTTTTAGGCCAATATGTATCAAACGCCAATCAAATTGCGAGGCAAGATTGCAGATTTCGCTTAACTACATAGCCTTTTATTTTCTTATAATTTCACCTTTCAAATGTTCGTTTTTTCACCGAGGGGTTTCATCCTTCGCAGAGGTTTCGTCAGGGGTTTCGACTTTCGTAGGAGGTTTCATCTTTTGCAAGAGTTGCGGCAGTTTCGTCCTTCAGGAGGTTAGGTTTCGTTCTTCATCTCATAAAAATAGTTTCGGCTAACAACCATAGATACGACAGACACAGAAGACACGAAGAGCATAAAAGACACGAAAGGCATAGAAAACACGAAAAGCACGAAAAACAAGATATCAGCTGCATTATATACCTTAGCGGCGCGTTTAAATCTTAATTTCGCAAATCAAGATTTGCTTTTGCAAGCCGTCACTCATAAAAATGTCTATGAAAATGATTTATTAACGAACGAAGGCTTGCAGGTGCTGGGTTAGTTGGGCACAAAACTGTTTGATCCTGTTATTATTATTATTGTTTTATTTAATTCTTTATTTACATTAAATAGGAAATCATGCGCTTGGTCTATATGTTACCGAATATTTACACCTCAAATACCCTCTTTTGCCATTACCGTGTTTACAACAAGCCATCACAGCTTACTGTGGTCACTTAACTTTAACAGTCATAGGACAAGAAGTTGGTTTACAGTATGTTGTTAGATGGAACAATGTAAGTCTATTATATATTTTGTCGGTAATAGCATCGGCCTTTTTTTTTTTTATCTTACGTAGGATTTTAATAGTTTACAGATGAAGAATTATTCCTTCAAGATAAAGAAATTCCAAGTAAAAAAAAATCTGTCGGTAAGTCTAAAGGACCTGTACAAAGGATCACACAAGGCACCGCAATATCTCATGCACTTAAGGCTATTGTCGGGGCCTTATATATGGACAAAGTATGTTCACTTTATTCGGTTATCTTTAAATCTGAATATGCAGATTCAGATTGTACACGTTGTTTACGAGCTTTAATCTTATTTTCCAAAGGGTCCACACGCTGCACGACAATTTATTCACGACTATATATTATCTAGAGATGTTAAGATGCAAGAGGTTATTGAGATTAAGGAACCAAAAAGAGAACTGTCGGCATTGATGAAGCGATTAAACAAACCATCACCGATTTCTAGGTATGATTAATTTACTCAAGAATAGATATCTACATGATCACAATCTAACCTCGTGTTAATAGATTAAAATCTGAAACTGGTCGATTATCATATGCGCCTGCATTTGTTATTGGTGTATATTCGGGCACAGAACAATTAGGTGAAGGATTTGGCAGTAGTGTTAAGATGGCGGAATTCAGGGTAGGTTTCAAATTTGCTCATTTTATATTTCATTCGATTTACAAATTAATTGATCTGCGAATTCATACAGGCTGGTAAAAATGCTTTACTGCAGTATTATCTAAAAGAAGTCAAAGACTTTACTTTACCGTCCGTAATCGATTCGCATGAAAAGCAAGCTACATATATACCGACAAAAGTCGGTGACACACCTCCAAAACTTTGATACAAGAAATCAATATTATTTAAAAGTAGTTTGCAAAATGCAATTAGAATGAGTAACATTAAAATAATATATTTTCATAATGGCAGTCTAAAGTGTTTATATCGATTATGATTATTATTACCCTGGTCTTTTTGTTTCAGTTGCTTTTGTTTTTCCCTTTATTTTTTTTTTGCTTCGCCTTAGACTTTATTGGAGCAGATGTTATAAGTTGTTTAATTTGAGTTGGCACATATTCATTACAAGTTGTCTTTATAAAATCATCCATTATACTAGTCGATGGTATAATTTCATCTTCCTCAATTCCTTTTCGTTTCTTTGAAAGTTCTGATTTGAATGGGGTCAACCATGGAGCGTTAACAGGTCCTACTTTATCCTTGGCCAGCTTGTAGATTCCGTCAAATTCAGGCGTTTTTGTCTTGATATAACCAATAAAAAACCTTAATACATGTCAACTTCATTGAATTACGGATTTAAAGTTATTTTACCTTTACGCCAATACACGACGCTCTCTTTATACCAACTTTGTTGCTAATCAATTCCTCAGCTCCCAAGGGTAATGGAACAAGTAATACATTTCTAGCTATGGAAGACATGATTGGCAGATGTGCACATAAATGAGGTGATGATATGTCAGCTTTACAAACAAAAATCATTCGTAAAGGTGTTAAAGGTTCATTTTGAATTACAATGGGCGAAGGGTTCACAAGTTGATTATTAGGATTTGTTGAAATTAATGAATCTGACAATCCTTGCGCATATTTTCGTTTAAAATTTGTTTTAATGTCAGGATTAATTGTTTGTTCAAGGTGTTTTGTTACATCGTTAATTCCAATTACGATGCATGATAAGATCGGAGGAGGAGGTGGTGGTGGTAAGGAAATCGATTTGCTAGATGTTGCTATTTCGTTATCTTCAATTGTCATAATACATTCCGTGTTCTCCGATATGCAGTCAACATCCATTGTAGATAATGTTTTATTTACTTTTACTTCGAATTTCTGTGAATTCGAGTTATTCACACTTTTACAACGGCTTAATCTGAGATTTCTCCTGTATGCAACCTTTTTCTGCTTGTAATCGCCCACAGCTGACAAAATGCTAAACAACATGATTTAATATATTAAATAAAAGCATGTTGAAGATTTCAATTTATGAAAGTGCCTTACTTGCAGAGCTCTTCTAGTATAGCTTGTTGACCTTCTAAAGACACTTCAGGCCTAAACAAGTAATATATAAAAATGAATTTTTTTTGTCAGGTAAAAAACATTAAAAAATATTAACTTACCATTTTACTGTATAGGGAGAATTTAATACTGATTTAAATACGGTTTTACGTTTTTGCTCTTGTGATCGAAGAGTGGTGCCAGTACGTGTAATCTCTTTTTTTTTGCCAGACATCTTATCATTGTTAAAATCTACGATACTGCGTCAATTTCATTTTCACAACTGTCTCATGATCTGATTGGTCGATAAACTAATAAGATTCTCTCTTCATTTTGTTATCATTATTCCAAAATGCGTAAACCAAAAGATAGTTTTAATAGGGCTTTAATTCGCATGTCATGGAGCAAAACAAATCTATATTTTATTTATAATCGTGGAAGTCGTTTACCAAAACTGCATAATCGTTCTCTCTTCCAACAAAAATGGCAAGCGAAAAGGGAAACACGCGCTTATCATGGTGCACAACTGACCGAGCGACAGTTCAAGAGGTTATTTGAACCACGTTTACCAGCAACAAATATCCGTTTGGATAGTAAAGGGACTATTGAAAGCAAACATCCTCATATAGCGGCTTTAACTTACGCGAGTTTAGAGAGAAGAGTAGATTTTATTATATTTAGAAGTTGTTTTGCTAATAGTATTTGGGCAGCTAAGCAATTGGTGGTTCATGGTAAAGTTACTGTTAATGGAAAAAAGGTAAATAAATTCTTGAATATGCGACCTTTATTTCATTATTATCATAAAATTAGCATTTATATACACGCATATGTTTTTTTTAGATATGTGAACCATCTCATCTAGCTTCTGATGGAGATGTTATCACAGTTAATCCATCTTCTATAATTCTCCTCTCCGAACCTATGACACCGAATGGTCTTACTTTCAAGCCAATTCCTTATATGCAACCTTTTTTATATATACCAGAGTATTTAGAAGTCAACTTTAATACATGTTCTGTTATATTTTTACGTGATCCTATTTCGAGACCTGGAAGGAGTGAAATTCCATCACCATATCCACCAGAGTATCATTCTTTGGCCCATGAATATTATACACAAATAAGTAAGAAAAAGAAAGGTAAACGACAAAGGCGTCTGGTTCCTATTGAGGAAAAATTTAAAATTAAAATGGATTGAACAACTGAAAATATTAAACAATTTATTGTTGTGAACATATTTCAATAATATAAAAGAACATATCTTAATTTTTTTATGGTAAATCTTAGTTACATGCTAATTAGATTGGAATATGTTTGTATAGTAAAATTCTATATATTAACACTTTTAATTCGAGTGTATAGGGTATAATTATCTAATGTATAAAATGTGTTGTTTTATTGCAAATTGTAGTAAAAAAGATTTGAATATATAGAGAAAAGTTAAAAGAATTTAGACAAATTGTTTTTATTAAAAATTTTCTTGAACTTTAAGCTTGAATATTTTAAAATCAATTTTGATAATTTAATATTTATTTTAATTTTACAAGTTTATATAATTAAAATAAATATGTACACTCCCTGACAGTGATCACCGGAATTTATTAGTTACAGTATGATGATCATTTTTTTTACAAGTTTTTATGACTGCAATTTCTCGACAACTTATTTATCAAATTGGGTCAATTTTTTTTTATTTAATAGTTATGTAAACAAGTTTTTATTTACAAAAATTAATAACATGTAGGATAGCCATTAGCTTCAATTACAGCATGAACATGACAAGGCATACTTTTAACAAAAGTTCTAAAAATCAAACCATCTAAATTAAACCATTCATTCTAAAGCAAACAGAATAGTTCCAACTCACTGCCTGGCAGAAGAATATGTTTACAGATACAATGCTCTAATTCATCTCAAATATGTTCGATAGGGTTGAGATCTGGGCTGTATGAAGGCCAGAGAAGCATATCAACATGATTTTTTTCTAACCAATTTTTGTTAAATATTGCAGAGTGAATTCTTACATTATCATCTTGAAAAAGATTTTTTTTTTTCCAACAACATTTTTTAAATCTTCTAAATAAGGTAATAAACAATCATGAAAAACCTTAGTATAGTCCTTCACATTCATCTTACCAAAAACTTAAATCAACAGTCTGGGACTGTATATACTAAAACAGTTCCATACCATTATGTTTCTTCTTCCTGATTTAAATATCAGAATCAAACAATTTATATCATATTTTTTTTTTATTTTTCTTCAAACATACATTTGATCATCTTCTCCAAATATTTCAAATCATAATTTGTCACTCTAGATGACATTTTTTTATTTTCTATTTTAAAGTTTTCTGTTTTCAGTTAACTCTAAATAACCCACATAGAAGGGTTCATCTATAAATAGTTTTCTCTTTCCAATTCTACTAAAAAATTCTTCTTTATGAAGACAACATTGGATGATATATGTAGATACTTCAACAGATACTGATTGGATAAATTTATTGGTCAAAATGTTCAAACTAGTCTTTCTATTTTATTTCAAAAGGTATACAAGATAACAAATATCACATTCAGTTATTTTAGAGGATGTCTCTGGATAAGGAAAAGATTTGATAACTCTATTCTTTTTATAATAATTAACAATATCATAAATGGTATTCTTGGAAATTTTAGAGTTCTTATAATCTTTACTGGCTTCACACTACTGCACCAAATGCCAACAATTTGGTTACATTACTCTTTAGTAAGTTCTTTCCTTTATCTCATAATAAAAAAAAAAAACTATAAAAAAATATATATATATATATAGTTGAAATTAACAACTTCTAGTAAAACTATAAAAATAAATTGTTGTTTTTTGTCAGAATTTGGTTGTATAAAAAATTTTTTTTTACAGTGAGTTATTGTTATTAATTATATATAATTTTCAAAATTCTGATGATCACTGTTAGAAGAGTATACTAAATTATTAATGTTAATTAAATTTTAATAAGATATTCAAATTTAAAGTTTAAAAAATTTTTAATAAAAACTATTTGTTTAAATTTTATTAAATTTTTTTTTTATATTGTTATATATATATATAACAGTATATAATATAAAGTTTTTGAATATGATAACCTAGTGAAGTAGTTAAGTTGTTAACTTCTAAATGACAGGTTTAGAGTTTAAATCTTAGTAATAATAAAAATTTGTAATTCTTTTTGTATTATAGTTAATTGTCTTTCATAATTAGTTAGGATTAAATACTTGTATTTCATGTTATATTAATATAACTAAAAGGTTTAGCCATTTATATAATGTTGTATGAAGGAACACAATCTGGTATCAGGTAATGTTAATCTATAATAAGTTCTTAGGTCATGTAAATTACAGAAACTAGGTAGGAAGACAGAAGTTCACTTGGAAAACCTGAATAAAAAAATAGTCTAAATTTTTAACAGTATTATTATAAAGACTAGATCTATGAAATAAAACTAAAACTCATAAAATCAGACAAATATGTTATTCTTTGAAAAGAAATTAGATAAATCAATCAGGTTGCTAAAATTTCTGGTTTTGAAAAAAAAATACATATCAGAGAATATATAAACCAGAGATTTATAGTTACAATCTATTTTTGTAGATTATCTGAGTTAACAATTTGGTAAAACTTAAATTGAATATTAAAATAATAAAAATATATTGTAAAGTCAGTACCAGAATTGAGATAAACTCTACAAAGATATAGTAATCTAATAATACATTCTAATTGCAAATATTGATCTTGGTTATAATAATACTAAGTTAGATATAAGAATAGAATACAGAAGATTTTAAAAGATTTAGTACAAGATCAAAGGTTCCTTATATAAGTGAACTGCTTTAAAGACTTAATAGTCATTATATATTTTTATTGGCATTGGTTAGAATTATTAGTAGGCAAAGATAGATAAATAGATATAGGAACTAAATATTTAAATAGAGAATTTACAAACAGGTTTTAGGTATAGCAGCTAGTGTAGAACCTTTAGGTAGACTACTTAAATTAGACAATGACTAAAGTTGTATGAGTGGCTAGTTGTATACTCTTTTCATGATTGCTCTCTATGATTATAAAGCAATTATTAGTCAAATATACTATTAATAAAATCTTAGATTGCAAGTACTTATCTTAATATTTAAAAAAAAAAATAATATAAAGTTTTTTAAATATAAAAAAAAAATTTTTTTCATTAATTATCAAAAATTATAAATTTGAAAAAAGTAATAAATAAAAAGAAATAATCATTTAAAAAAAAAAATTTGAAATAGTTAATATACACAAAAGATCTATAAACACAAAAACATCTAATATATTAAAAACAAATACCTACTACAGTAAAACAAAAAAACAATAAACTAGTCTTTTAAGAATCTGGTTTTATTATAACAACAACAAATACATAATTATATTCTAATATATACTTTTAACTTTAACTTAAACATCTATATTATAAATAGACAATACAATAAAATAGGCTCAGAACAAGTAACAAATACTTAATTAAAAAACATTATTACAATCTTTTCAAAGTTTTCAAATATATAAAACAATAAACAACTTAATATAATTCTAACAAATAACAACACAGCATCATATATATACTCAAATACAATAACAATTATTATAAACAGCAACAATAACATAAACATAACAGTAATAAATAATTATATCATAACAAATATCTTAAAATAAAAATTACAAAATAATGTAATGTAAACAATAGATATAAATATATAACAGAAAACTTAATAAAATAGTTTGAATAATACAACTACTAAAATAGATACAAATAATAACAACAATAAGTCTAAATCTACAGATAATATAAACATAACAACAAACCAAACATTATCTAATTATTAACAATAATATATATATAGTTAAGTATTAAAACAATATACAAATATAGATTCTATTATAACTAATAACAAAAGATATTCAAGGACCTATGGATCGATAGCATAGTGGTTAGTGCTCCCAGGTCACAATCGCAAGGTTGTAAGTTTAAATCCTACTAGGTGATAGCAACTTTGCTAGGACCACAATTGGAAGATCTTTGGAGGATTTCTTATTAGAAAAAAGAACAAGATTTATATATAAGAATGCAGTACACCAGTATAGCTACAGAGTCAGGAATGACCAGAAAAGGCGAATCTGTTAACAAATGACATTAACAATAAGAAAATCTAGCTAAAAAGGATTAAAAGAACATTAAACATTAAATATAAAGAATGATCTGACTGGTGAGTCATGTAAAGTTAGGGAACTGTGGACTGAATAAAAAAGATAGTAGGTCCTACACTGTGAAGCCAGAGACTCAGAACATCATATGATGGACTTAATGGAGTTTGAGCTATTTTCACGAGCATGGTGATGAATATAGAGGCCACATGCCATCTAATGATCTCTGCTGAATAATAACTTTAGCCTTTAAAGAGATGTAACAGATTCTAAAGGTGTCTAAGGACCTTCAGGATAGTAGAAGAAGAGAAAAAAAATATATATATTCAAAGTTATACAAACCTGTTTGAAATATGTAATACAAAAGTTAAACAACAATATTAAAAATAAATTTAATTACAACTTATAACTAATTGATAAAATTATTATAATATTAAATAATAGTAAAAAAAAGTAAAAGAATAAAAAATTTAATTTCTTATAAACTGAATATACAATCTATAAATTATTATATTTTTTTTATAATTTTTCTAAATTTTTTTTTAATATTAATAGTAAAGTCATGTCTCTATTTTTATTAAATATTTAGTTAAAATTTTATATAGAAAATTTTTTTAAAATTTAAATTTCATAATATTATATTTTTTATATCTTTTACTAACAACAAGCAGATAAAACTAGCATATTAAATAGAATTTGATAATCTTTATTAAAATGCAATTTACAAATATAAAATATAATACAAAGTAACTCTAATAAATAAACAAATTAAAAACTAAATTTAACTCAAATTATAATAAAATTTAATTATTAAATATCTTATAAATTTAAATTTTAAGAGTGTAGTGACCTAATGAAGTGGTCAGATTGTCAACTTCCAAGTAGCAGATCTAGAGTTCAAATCTCATAGATGATGAATTTTGGAAAATAGGTCTGTATTACAGTAACTGTTACTGTTAATCAGTTGGATTAGTATATCTGTAATCTTTAGTTGTATCATCTTGAATGGGAGTTTAGAACTTTTATGCTAAGTATAACATTACACCTACATAAAAGAATATATAACTAGTATTGCATAAAACTTCAGTACAAACTCATAATAAGACCACTAGGTATAGAAAGCAAAGAAACCAAAAAGTCAGAAACCCACTTGGAAATCCTAAGTAAGGAGATAGCACAAAACTTTTGACAGTGCTGTTAGACTGATGAAAGCCTATGAAACATTTCTAAAGGAATAGGCAAATAAACTGAATAGCAAAATGTATAGAAAAGCATATGACTAATCAGGCTGCTGAAATCACTAAAGAAAAAAGATACTAAAGTATACTATATCAGACTATTTGGATTAGAAGTCTAGAGAATCCTGTCAGTCCTGAATAGTAGTTAGTAGAGAATGATAAAGAGGATATTGGAAAAATAGGTACTGGGATTTTGGATGAACTTTACAAGGGTAAAAGCAGTTTAATAATTAGCTCTGACTGCAAGTGATGGTTTAGACCAAAATAATACCAGGTAAGCTGTAAGTATAGGATACAGAATGCACTGATAGGTTTAGTACAAAGTCAAATATGACTTAGTGACCATGGCATATCTTCATCAGTTTACTAGAGTCATTGGTAGAATGTAGTGGATACAGGATTAGAGTGTTTAAATAGAGGTCCTACATATAGATTCTAGGTATAGCAACTAGTATAAAACCTTTAGGTAAACTACTTAAATTAGACAATGACTAAAGTTGTACAAGTGGCTAGTTGTATCTTCTTTTCATGATCACCTCTGCACTGTTATGTTAACAGATACTGGCCAACTAATACTACCAATAAAATCCTGGGTCACATGTACTCACCTTAATATTTAAAAAAAAAAAAAAATTTAAATTTTAGAAATCTAAAATCTGTCAAGCAATATAAGTCATAAAATATTACAAAAATTTTATTAAAACAATACTAGTTCAAAACAACTAACAATACAAGATGCAGTATATCAAGTATATAAAAAAAAATTAAGACTTATTAAAGTTGCCTTAAAACATCAATGCAAAAATGATAGAATTCTTATGATTTAATTTACTACTAAAGAAAAAATTACTAACAAAAGCAAATATAACAACTTTATATATATTATTTAATTAAGATGTGGTGACCTAGTAAAGTAGTCAGGTTGTTAACCCCCAAGTGGCAGTTTCAAAGTTCAAATCCTAATATTGACAAAAAATTTAAAAATTCTTTTTATGTTATAGTTAACTGTCTCTCACAATTGGTTGGAATAAATTACTGATTACCTGTATTATACCAGTATGACTGGCAGGTCACATGGCATTTGTATAACAGTCACATAACATTGTCCTTTGGAACAAGGTCTGTAGTTATATGAAGAAATGCAAACTGATACCAGGTAGTGCAAATCTACAATAAGTCCTTATGACCATGTGAATCATAGAAACCAAAAGAAGAAAGACAGAAGCTCATTTGGAAAACCTGAATAGAGAGGTAACCTGAACTTTTAACAGTACTACTGTAAAGACTAGATCTATAAAATGAAGCTAGAACTTGTAAAACTGAGCAAACATACTAGTCTTTGAGAAGAGATCAGATGAACAAACCAGGCTGCTAGAATTTTTAGATTTTGAAGAAAAAGAATACATGCTAGCAAATATATAAACCAGAGGTATGGTTATGGTCTATCTTTCTGGACTATCTGAAATGGCAGCTTGGTAGAAATTGAATTAAATACCAAAGTAGTAGGAATATGTTGTAAAGTAAGTATCAGGGTTAGAGTGAACTCTACAAGAACATAGCAATTTAATAATATATTCTAACTACCAGTGTTGGTCTCAGCTATAGCAATATCAGGTCAGTTGTAAAAATGTGATACAGAAGAATCTGAAAAGTTTAGTACAAGGTTAAAGATTCCAAAGAACTGCTTTAAAGACTTAGTAGTCATAGTATATTTTTACCAACATCAGCTGAGATTGTTGGTAGGCAGAGGTAGATAGGTAGATACAGAAACTAGAGTAGTTAAATAGGAAATCTACAAGCAGGTTTTAAATATAGCAACTAGTATAAAACTTTCAGATATACTACTTAAAATTAGACAATGCCTAAAGTTATATGAGTAGCTAGTTGTACACTCTTTCTATAGTTGCTCTCTGTAGTTGTAATGCAATTATTAGCCAAATATACTATCAATAAAATTTTGAATCACAAGTACTTATCTTAATATTTAAAAATATATATATATATATATTATTTAATTTAAGATCTTGTTAAGACCTACTTTATTATCTTATTACAACTGTTACAAAATGTATCTAATATTAAAAAAAAACTAAACTAATTTTTTTAATTACTAATCTAAAGTAATTAGCAAGTTTTAGTTATCTCAAAAACAAACTAACAAATTATTATAACTTTACAAAAATATCTTTTAACTATTTTTTAAAAAGAACTACTATTTACAACTTATTATTAACTGTAAAGGATAATGCCAAAAATCAGATAATGCTTATAATCATGTAATAAATTAAACATGTGACCTATAGGTCAAGAAAATTATAAGCTGCTAACCAAAAAAATATAGACTATAGTATCTTGAAATTTTCTATATAACTAATATTAAAATTTGTATTTTATAAGTAAAATTTTATTTTGAAAACTTTTAATTAAATATCTGAAGTTAGTTATTATAGTAAATTTTTGTGTTAATTACATTTTTTTACAAGTTTTTATGTTTTTTGCATTTAGTTTGTTATACAAAATTATGTAATTTTATTGAATTCAGATAGAGTTGAAAGTAATCTTCAGCTTAAAATTTTTTTGATCTGTAAATTAAATATTTGATTTATTATATATTTTCAAGCATTATCTAATTTCTAACATTATTCTTCACATTAACTAAACAGTTATATATAGTTACTGTTTTTATTTAATATAAAAAATAACAAAATAATTATATAACAGATTGCAGATCTATTTTATGAATATTATTATTTAAAACTATACTTAATAATTACTTTAAACAAAACTATTACTTTTAAAACAATTAAATGATATCAAAACTATCTTTTCTTATACATATCTTATAACTAATAATAATTAAGCAAAAAAGTTCTTAATAGATATTAAAAAAAAATTAACTCTTCTTACTGATCTTTAGTTTTAAAGCAGAGCAGTAAACAAAACATAAAATATGACTAAAACAGAATAGCAAACAGTTCTTGAGCTCTTAAGAAAAAAAAGTTTATGTTTAAGAATACATAAATTACAATAAAAGTATAACAGTAGAAAATATATTTCTAACAAACTAAACTTGCTTTAAGAAAATTTTTCTTTTTTTAGTATAAAACTTGAAAGTTTGAAGAATTATAATTAACTTTGAAAAACAAAAAGAAAACACATAACTGACCAAACAATAACAAATAACAAACAACAAAGTCATGTTCTCAATTAAGAAATAGATAGATAGATTAATATTAGATAATAATATAATACAGGATACATGTGAACAACTCAAACAGAAAATAGTATAGTATAGAAGTTTAACAAATAAAGCAAATAGATTAGGTTAATGATGCAAACATTATGTACTATATTAAGAGGGCAGATAATAAAAATCGAAGATATTTAAATTCTGAATTGTTGAATCAAATTCTAACAATGCCTGCAAAAGAACCAAGCACATATAGCAAAAGACTTTGCAATAAATAATCTAAATTATATTATACTAAGTGATATACTACTTTATAAACAAATTTTTAAGGTTTTAAGTTTAGCAGAAATAAGCTAGCTTAAAGAAAATATAATAAATGAATAGACACAAAGGCTTAAACTAATAAATTAAAACCCAAAATTAGCTGCATATATTACAAACATAAGTAAAGAAGAAATATTTAAAGAAGAGAGAAAAACAAAAAGGATAAAAAAACTGAACAGCATGAAAAAAATGCAAACTTTAATAACAAAAAAAAAATATCAAAATGCAACAAAAGAAGAAACATTTTAAGAAAAACTAATTTAAGCAATAAATGAAATTATTGAGCAAATAAAAGAGCTTAACATCAATGCACTACAAGATATACAGAGAAAAAATTTTTTATTAAGCACAAACCAAACATCTATAAACAAATCAAATAAAACAGAAGAAGCAAAAAGAAAAAAGATAAAGAAGGACATAAAGGTATCAAGAGATAACATTATCCAAGATGTTAGAAAAAATATAGAAAACATTGACAAGAAAATAATAGAATTAAAAGAAGAAAACATAATCTATAAAGATCCAATTCTTATCAACACAATGGAGCACAGCTAATGGTTATCAGAAAATAGAGTATATAGTAAGAACAAGTCTTTTAAAGCAAACATACTAGTATATATTTTGCTAGAAGAATTAAGTAATGAAAAGATAAAATATGTGCAATAGACTTTGGGCAAAAACCATTATATTAAAGCAATTAAAGAAGTTTTTAAGAATAGAAACAATTGGATAGAAGTAGACTTTGATTGTGAACATAATCAAAATACAGCAATAAACAGAATTCAAAAAAAGAAAGATGAATGGCTTAAGCTTATTCCAAAAAAAGAGAAGAACAAAGAACTAAAACTTAAACAACAAGTCAAAAACAATAGCAAAAAAAAGAAAAAAAAAATAAAAACCAACCTAAAAAAGAAAAATATAAAAAAAAAAAAGACTTGTCTACAACAGAAACCAAAATAAATTTATATAATTGCTTTATAATATAGGACTTGCCTATAAATATTAATGTAGAGAAAATCAAGCATATGTATAAAAGTTCAAGAAAGTACAAATAATATGCATTAAAAGATCTAAACACAAGGCATTAGTAATAGTTTAAGCAGACCAACTTACTGATAAGAACATTCCATAAACTTTGCCAATTAGTGTTTACAAGTTGGCAAAAGTAACCAAAAGCAATGAAAATTACACTTAACATAATCTTTAAAACTTGTTTACAACAAGATTAACAGAACTTTCAGGCAATGTTTCAGAAATTTTGTTACTTTGTTGCCTAAAAAACAAGTAAGCAAAATTAGTTTACATACTATTCAACAGAAATGAAAATCAAAAAATAGCAGCAACAATCATCTTTGCATCAAAAGAAAAAATAAAAACAGCACAATTCAAACCAATAAGATTTAACAATCACCTTCTATATTGGAAAAACTTTTAAAAAAAGTAAAATAGAAAGAAAGAAGATGACAACAGTTAAAAACATCCAAATACAGAAGATACATATATCAATATAAATGAAGAAGAGCAAAAGGTTAACAAAAAAGAAATAACCAAAAGAGAAAACAACAAAAGTAAAGATAGCAGTTAAATAAAACAAACAAGAAAAAATGATCTAAGCCAAAAATGCAAGACTTGTTTCAAAAAATCTTAGAAAAACTAGACAGACTCAAAGTTTAACAAGACAAATCAATAGGAAAAATGCAGCTGAGAACAAGAAATAGTCTAGCTAATTGCTTCTAAATGCACTTCAGTTGAACTAATGAAAACAGATAAGAAGCTTGAAGGTTTTTTATAAAGAGAAAGAGAAATATTTGAGGAAAGCATAACAACTTCTCACTAAAATAAAAAAAAAACTAGAAAAGAAAAAGAAAAAGTAGAAAACATATAAGCAGAACAAAACTAATTAAAAAAGAAATAGAAAAAAGTAAAAAAGAAATTAAAATAGTATATTATAATGTTAATGAATTAAAAACCAAAGAGTGGAAGCTTAAAAATCTGCTTGGCTAGGCAGAAGAAGAGAAAATTGCAATATTAGAAGTTATAGAAACAAATATTACTAAAAGAAAAGAAAGGTTTCTAACATATGTGACAAACAAAAACTATATAGAATACTAGACAAATGTAGCAGAAGATAAGAAAAAAGAATTAGATATAGAAATTCTAATAAATGAACAATAGAAAAAACATGTGGGTGCAGTCAAGAGGATAAGTGAATACATGATAGAGATCACACTATATTTCAAGCAATTGGAGTTAGTAGTAATAGAAGTCTATATACCACTAAGTAACAAGATGATAGAAAAAAACATCTAACAAAAGATTGTAAAGATGGTTACTAAACAGAAAAAACAAACACAAGTTGTAATTATGAGTAACTTTAATTATATAGCAGACAATATATTAGATAGACAATATTAACAATTAGCAAATTTTAAAAGACTACTAATTTTTAATTGGATGAGAAAACAAGATTTTATAGATACATAGAGATATGCATTCAATAAGCCAAAATTACACATAGTCAAACAAGAAAGCTGTAATAAGAATTGACTATATTTGGGTGTCAGAAGAACTGGCCTTGAATTTGCAAAGAGCAAATATTAAGGAAACAAAAGGAATTACAAAAAGTGATCATAAAATTATAATTGCAGAAATATAGATTAAATATATGATAAGGAAAAACAGTAAAGCAGAGGTTAAAAGAAAAGAAGAATTAAAACTATTATATTTATATAATTAGGCAAAACCAAAGAATTGGAAAAATTATGCACAAAAGTTGCAAAAGCAATTAGAAGTAAAAGAAAGTCTAAAGAATATTCAAACATAAGTGTAAGATATAAAGGAACATATAAACAAAATAAATAGTATATGAGATACAATAGAAGAAGCAATTATTATTGCAACAAATAAGCATATATCCAAAAAAAAATATACAATACAATAGTAAATAAAAGAATAAATCAAAAAACACAGCAACAAGAAAAAGATATTGTAAAGCTACAAAGATTAATTAAATTCACAAAGACAAAAAAGAACCAAAAAGTAACAGAAAAAGAAAAAAGTGAGACAAATAAACAATCAAAAGCACTAGGCAACAAAATAGATACAAAACTGCCAAAATTACAAAGACATTAGTTATATGCCTGAATAGAAGACATGAAAAAATAGCAGAAGCTCTTACAAGAAAGAAAGAAAAAGAACTAAAAACAAATACAAAGAAGGCAAATAGAAGAAAATATAGACAAGATATGTGAAATGATCAAAACAGACCAAGAGAAAATACTTGCCAATCTTCTAAATAAATCGTATAAAAAGATAATGCTTAATAGGTTTATTAAGCAAGAGAAAAAGATAATATATCTAATAACAAAGTCAGAAGAGATTAAGACAAATGTAGCAAAATATTATAAAATGCAGTTTAGGAAAAGAAACACCAAATTAGAAACAATAACAGAAAAGTGGAAAGTAATATACAAACTAAGAGAAAACATTAGAAAGAAATAATATGTGAAAGTTGAAGAAAAACTTAAGAAAAAAGAATAGGAAGAAATACTAAAAGAGTTAAAGACAAAAACAGCTCTAGGTATCTCAGATATAAGCTATATACTGATTAAAAAAATAGGAATAAAAACACAAGAAGTCTTTAGAAGTTTTGCAGACTTATGCTTAAAAATAGGAGAAATTCCAATAAAGTAAAAGATAGCACAAGTGTACCTGATACTAAAAGATGTAGAATAAGGATATAGTTTAAATAACATTTGCCTAATAACACTAATTGAAATATTTAAAAAAAGTTGTGACAAAGATAATAACAAAAAGGTTTGCCAAAGTATTTATAGAAAGAGAAATACTTAGAGGACCAAACTTCGCAGACCTTCTAGAAAACTCAACAGAGCAACCAGTACAGATTTTAACTATAATAATGGAGGAAGCAAAAGAAAAAAATAAAGAAATATGAATACTGTTGCAGAATATGAAAAAGGCATTCAACATAGTTCTTTTTGAAAGCCTTGAACTAACATTGCAAAGAGTTAAAATACCTAAGAGAACAATTAAATATATACTAAATCTTTTTTACAGAAGACAATTAAAAATAATTACAACCTATAGTCTAACAGAAAAACTAATAACAGAAGATGAAATAGACCAAGAGAAAGTAATTTCACTATTAATATAGTGTTTCTTTTATGACCTATTATTAGAAAAAATTCAAGAAGATAAAAGTTTAGGATATACAGTCAAACAACAGTTACAAAGCAACAATATTACAAGATATCATCAAGTAGCAATTGCATATGCAGATGATACAACATGAATTGTAAGCAATAAAGAGCAATTGTTAGAGATCTTAGAAATAGCAGAAGGGTTTTTTAAAATGAATAATATAAAAATAAATAGATCAAAGTCAAAACTGATAATAATAAATACAAAAATCTAAAAAGAAAAAAGAGCAGTAATATATAGAAAAAGTAAAATAATAGAAGAACCAAAACACAAAATAGTTTATTCATTTAAAATATAGTTAAACAACAGAATGTAAGAGATACAAGTAAGAAAGAAGGCAAAAGAAATAGTAAGCCAAACTATAAGAGATCTAAAGTATAAAAAAATAACAATAAGTCAGATTGTATATATAAACAATATAGTAATAATATTCAAACTAAGCTATATATTACAGCTAACAAAGATATTAGACAGAAGTCTAAATGAAATACATTAACCAATAATAAGTCTGGCTAAACAAAAAAACAGCCTGTAATGAACAATAAAAAACTGTATAATAGAGCACAAAAATCTTGAAGCTGTAGAACATTGTAATAAGAGGTAACTATAAAGTAAGTGAGTGGTCTTTTAGCAAGACTAAACAGACAAGACAATTTCAAACAGCTAACAAGACTAAGAATAACACAAGGCTGTCAAAGAGCAAGTTTAGCAGAAGATATATGGAAAACAAAAGAGTGACCAGAAATAAAAACATATTTAAAGAATAATTTAGCATGCCTTACAATATTCAAAGCAAGAAAACTAAAAATAAATATCAAACCAAAAAGTGAACTATAGACAATGTTTGGATATAATACTAAAATACAAGAACTGGTAGATACACAATTGTGAAAAAAAGAAGCAGTTAGAGTAAATAAAGCAGGTTTAATATATTTAAACCAACTACTTGACACAAGAGAAAAAAAGTTAATTACATGACAGCAACTAAAAAACTATTAAGACCAATCAAGTAAAAGAAAAAAAGCAGAATGGTTCAAAACAATTAAATCAAAAGTGCTTAGTAGTCCAGAAAGTAGAGTAGTACAAAGATACTTTAGAATGGGCAGACAGAATACTTACGCAATGCAAGTTAAATAAAAACATATATCAAAAGATAAAAGAATGAATGAATGAATAGTATATGGTATATAAAATCACAAACAGCTTGAAAATATAGTTAAAAAGAAAAGAAAAAAAGTATTAGTTAAACACTGACAAATGGAGTGTGAAGAGAATGAAGTAGTAACTAAAATCAACAGATGTGAAGGATGTATAAGGAAAAAAGAACAGATAGAGAACATTTGTCAGCAATAGATAAGAATAAACAAAAAGATTAATATAATTCCAAATAGATTAATAAAAAAAAACCGTAACCAAATTAAGATAGTAATAAACAAAATAACAGACAAGATAAAGATAGACAGACCAGAAATAAGTGAATGCAAGCTAAAAGGTCTTATAATGATAGAAGAACTAAAGATAAAAATTATTAAATAACAGAAACTAGAACAAGATATTAGTCAAAAAATAATAGAAATTCTAAGAAGAAACATTATAAGAAACAAAAACAAATATACAATATATACTGATAATGTAACTAAAGAAAATAATAATGAAAAGCTAGTATCTAAAAATAATATAGGTATAGGATAAGTTCAAACAAATGAAACACAAGAATAGCCAGAAAAAAAGATAGCACTTGGACTAGAAAGATAACAAACATCGATAATAGCAGAGTTGGTAGCAATTTGGGCAGCAATTTTAATAATATCTAAAGATAGAGGCCTGCATTTAAGGTTAAAATTTTTTTTCTGGTCCAGCCTAGCCTACATTTAAAGTTAATATTTTTTTGCCAGTCTGGCCTGGCTCACAAAAATTTTTTATATAATTTTACAAAATTTTAAACCCACACTGACCTGCAATTATAAATTTTGCAAATTTTTCAGCTCAGCTACAAGACTCAATGTAGGTCTCTATCTAGAGAGAAGCAAATAAAGATATATACAAATAGTAATGCTGCACTAAGAAACATTAGTAGAAGCTTAAAACAAGCAGACAAAAACAAGATTATTAAAAAGAAAAATACAATATGGATAATGAAGATTAAAGATCTTTTTAAGACAAAAAACATTTAGATAAATTTAGTTAAAGTAAAGAGACATAATAAAAAATAAATGTAATAATAAAGCTAATACTTTAGCAAAAAAGAAAACAATAAGTAGGAAAATAGTACAGACTGAAAAAGTTAGTTGTAAAGTAATAAAGTACTGTCTAGAGTAGAAAAACAGACAAACTGACATATTAGCAAGACTACTTTGCAAGTTAGTAATAAATACAAGAATAGAAGCAGAGTAGAAAGAAATAAGAGCAATTAAAAATTTAAAGTCAGAAACAGAAATCACAATTTATAATTGAACTTGTTTTTGGAAAAGACTAAAGATGACTAAGAGAATATAATGCATAATAAGAAAAAGCAGCTCTAGAAGAAGTATATTTATCAAGTGCATAATGGATAAACTTCTAACTTTAGAAGAACTTAATAGAAGAAGATTAAATATATACACAACAATAGAATGCCAAGTATGCCAAAATAAAGTAAAAGAGCTACAAGTATACTTGGCAACATGCAAAGGATAAAGAAATCTCTGAAAGAGAATCCAAAAAGTGACTATTGTGACAGCATGAAAGAAATTGTAAGAAGAAAAAATTTGGATCTTTTCATATATATTATATATGATGCTTTTTGGAAAAACAGAAACAGAGGAAATAAAAATAAGAGAAGCACTAATAAGAGACCTAATTCTAAAAGAAATACAAAACAAACTAATGCAACTCCTAAACACAAAATCAAGACAGCAGTTTGTGAACATAATAGCAATAACAGCCTGAGACATATTTTATAAACAAGCATGAAAAATACATTGCAAAAAAATTAATGAATGGGAGAAGAAAATTGGAATAACAGGTAAAATTAAAAAGAAAAAAGGTAAAAAGCTAAAGAAACCAAGAAAAAAAGAAAAGGCAAATTAAGGAAAAATAAAAAAATAAAAAAAAAAATTAAAAAAAAAGAAAAACAAGTTGAGAAAAAAGTAATGAAGACAATGTTAAGACTTGTTATAAAAGGGTAAAGACCCTTTTATTATGAACTTTAAGTAGTCAGACAAGCAGCTTACTTCTGTTTGAAGTAATATGACAGGTTGCACTTAGGTACTATTAAGGTGGCCAGATGATGCTAAACTTAGATATTAGAGATATTTATGTAGTTACAAATATAATTCTAAAATCTTAATAAAATATTAGTGTAACTGCTTATATTAAAAAATATATATATATATTAAAAAAATATAAAGTTATATTTCTAATTAACTTTAATATTATAATTACTAATTCAACTAATAAACCAAAATTGTTAAAAGATTATAATCAGATAATTTAATATTATATACTAATTACATCTTCTAAACAATTTATAGATATAGTAAGACTATTGTAACAAAAATACTACTTTACTAAAATTTTAAACAGCTAAATTAGCATAATACAAAAGATAAAAATTAGTTCAAAATAGTGAAATCAGATTTATTATAATTACTAATACAAGAGAATAGCAATCCTAGTGTAGTGGTTGAGTTGTTATCCTTCAAATAGCAGTTCTAAGGTTCAAATTCTACCTATAATGAAATTTGAAAATTATATCTGTATTACAATAACTGTTTTTTGTTAATTAGTTGGCCTTATGCAGCTATAACTCATATATATCAAGTTGGATCTTATTAACATTGGAAGCTTGGAATATCTATATGAAGTATAATGTTACATATACATAGAGAAATATATAACCAGTATTGTATAAGACTTCAGTGCAAACCTATGATAAGACTATCAGATGTAAAAGACTAAAAACCAAGGTAACAAAAACCTATTTGGAAATTCTCGAATAAAGAAGTAGTATGAACTTTTGATGATATTATCAGACTAGTTAAAGCTTACAAAACATCTTTATAGAAACTAAAAGATAATCTGGATGCCAAATATATGTAAAAAAGCATGTAATCAACTAGGCCATCAGACTCACTAGAAGAAAAAAATACAAAAGTTTATCATACTGAGCTATTTGAATTGATAGTCTAAAAAAAACTGCTAGTTCCAAGTTGTGGCTAGTAAAAAATGATGAAAAAGATACTAGAAAGATAGATACTAGAGTTCTAGTAAACTTTACAAGAGTAGAAATAGTGTAATGTAGCAGTTAAATAAGTAATCCTTATAATTACAAGTATTAAATAACTATAGCATATTGCATAAAACTAAATTAGTATATGTAAAACATATAGGCTTTAGTAAGTTTTCTGTTATAAACAAAGTAGTTCTAAGAGTACCAATTAGCATCAAGAACTTGAATGGGTGTAGCCTTAAAAATGTTCTTATAATATAAGAAGAATTGTATATACAGAGTGTTTAAATAGGCAAGACCTCTAATTGGCTTGCAAATATAGTATTGAGTATAGAACTTATAAGTAAAATATAAGCAAATTACTTAAATTAGATATCAAAAATGCATATGTAACTAGTTGTAATCTTAAATGTAAAGTAGGCCCTGATGGCATGTTATGTTCTATATACTTGAATAAAAATGTTACATTATAAAGATTGAAACTTTAACATTAAAAAAAAAATAATTACTAATACAATTTCAAGAAATATTAGAAAAAATTACAAATAAAATAAATATTAATATTTTAATAGAAAACAACAAAATATAACAACTCTTAAAATATTATGAAAACACTTTAATATATTTATAATTTCTAACTATTTACTTAAACTACTTTTATTTCTAAAATCTATCTAAAATATTTTATCTATTAATCAACATCAAAAAATTTTAAAAGTGATATATATTATTAGTAATCTCTAGATTATTAATAATATATAACACTCTTGCTAAATATTATCATTAGTAATTAATAATGATATATAACAAAATTTTATTAAATTTATACAAATTGTTACTAATTGATAGTGATTATAATTTTTTATAATCATTATATATCATTAGTGATATATATTAATATATAACAATTAATTAATATATATTAATTATTTTTTTTTTTGATTTTTAAGAGCAGTCTTGCCTGTGTGTCTTTTTATTAGTAGTAGTATAAGATTACATATTATATACAGGATATATTAATGAAAAGTACAACTAGTCATATGTATAAATTTAGTTATTATCTAATTAAGGGTTCTGCCTATAGGTTATTCACTAGATGCTATATCTAAGATCCATCTGTGAGTCCTCTATTTTAAACTTTCTGATTTTTAATACTTAACTGCATATATATATAATATATACTATCATGATTATGACAGGACAGGTTAGGGCTATCTAATTACTATTTATATCTAAGTATTATCTTATTGAATGTTACTAAGTATCTATAGTCCTTTTGAATATATCCTTGACACAAACTTACTAAGTATGGTACTAAGATTATCCTTTAGATTTATCCAATTTTAGTATATTTCATATTTACTAGAACTGGTTTGGTGCCAGAAGTGTTCAAATTTTGGTAAGTCTATTTCTTTTCTATAGTTTCCTTTTTATGTTCACCATATCACCCACTAGTGTGCCTTCTCTCCATTTCTGATATGTTCACTGCTTCTTTCACATCGAGCACCAACTCTCCATATCGGGAATCTTTTTTTCGAAAACTTCCTTATATACTGATTTTCTAATCACATAGACTTAGCCACAAGGCTTCGCATACATTCATATGCTTTTGTAGATTACAGAGTTGCCTTCAGCTAGAATTGAACTGTTGACCTTGTCTGTGGAAGGGAGGGTGCCTAGATTACTAAACTACAAGATCTCATCCTATATATTGATTATTTAATTAATATATATCAATTTAATACTATAGTTAGACCTTTTTAAATGCAATGCAATAGAACTATATATAAAAAGTTAGCAAAACATGTATTTAGAGAAGTATTGTATTTAGAGAAGAAAAATCTATAGATGTAATATAAGTTGGGCCCAAGAAAAGATATACATTTAGTGAGGTTTTTTATAGATATGCATTTAGAAAGATAGCATTTAGGGAGGTTTAACTGTATATATTAATAAATACTGCTTAAAAATTTTTGCTAATAATAATTCAAACAGATAATTTTTTTTTTAAATAAACAATTAATTATTTAGCCAAACTAATAATTTTTTTTTTTTTTTTTAGTGTTAAGGTGACTTTTTTGGTCTTTTGGCTTTTATTAATTACTTATTAGTATTGTAGTTCAATAAACTACTACAAAAGAGCATACAATTAGCTACATATATAACTTTTTATATTATCTATTTAAGAAGTCTGCTTAAAAATTCTCTACCAATTGCCATATCTAATACTTCTGCTTAAGTGTTCTACTTTAAATCCTCTGAACCTGTAATCTGTGTTAACTCACTGGATTATACTCAGATGTCCAGATTATTACTTTAATCTTAAAACTAATTTATTCTTAAGGTAAACCTTTTAGAGTCTTCTGTATTTATTTTTATAGTTAATCTAGATATCACTATATCAAAACCAACACTTGTGATCAGGGCTTAACCATTAAACTGCTATACTCTTATAGAGTTTATTTAAACTCTAGCATTTACTTTACAGCATAACTCTAGTACTTTAGTATACCTCTAAATTTCATTAGACTTCTAATTCAGATAATATATATAGGACTATAACTAGTTTATCAATTTATTAGATTACCTAATATCCTTTTCCTCTGATTTATTTCAGTAGTCTGGTTGGTGATATCTTCAAGACTCTTAACTCAGAGGTTCTTGTCTGTTCAGTTACTAAGACCTGAGTATCCATTTTCCTAGGCTAGTCTTTACAGTAGTGCTATTAAAGATTCTAATACTTCTCTATTCAGGCCTTCTTAAATAGATTTCTTGTTATTAAATTTTAACAGATTTATACAGCTACAAGAACTTATCTAGTGTTTGCACTACTTAGTTGTCAGTTTGCATTCCTCTGTATAACTTCAATATTGCACAGATGCCCTATGACCTGCTAGTCATGCTAGTGTGACTGCCATTACAAGTATCCTAACCTAATTGTTAGTAACAGTTGCTATAATACAAATATTATATAGATAATTATTCAAATTTTTGTTATTGATAAGATTTAAACACCCAACCTACTATTTGGAAGATTGACAACCTGATCACTTTACTAGGTTGCCACATCCTTACTAATAATTATTATTAATTAATAATATTCTAAGTATATATATAGTTTATAAGAGTACAGTTAGTTATATAACAACTTTAGTTATTGTTTATTTAAAAGTTTTACTTCAAGCTTATTTATTATCTGTTATATCTAATCTTTGCTTGTAAATGTTATTTAAACTTTTTGACTTATTTAATTAGTATCTGTATATCTTTAACTATTTTATTCTAAAGCTAAACAACTTTATTGCTATTTTTTATTAAAAACTATTTAGATTTGACTTTATTTTTTTTTGTATAAATAATTAAGTTGTAGCAAAACCTATTATTTAACAATAAGATGCAGAAGACCTTTCTGTTAATTTATCTATCTACTCTATAGACCTTAATATAGCTATATTCTTACAAAGTTTATTTGATCTTAGTATTACTTTATAGTATATTCTTAGTACTTTAATATGCTTCTGCTTTTGTTTTCTGATTTTTAATCTAGATATCTATATAAAACTATCTCTTAGTCTGTAAGCTTTTCTAGGCAAATTTGCCTAGAAAATATACTTATGATCTATATTTTTTAAATTTTAAAATATTTAAATAATTTATGGATTTGTAAAAACTTCAATTGAATTTCAATAAAGTTAAAGGCATGGCTTTACTGTTAATATTAAATATATATATATATATTTAAATAAAATTTTATTTGATAATATTTAAAAATAAGGATTATATTATAACAGTATTTAATTTATATTATAAGAAAAAAATTATATGTAACTTATAAGCTAAAAATAGACAAATTTAGAAAAAATTTTTAATCAAAAAAATTATTTACAAATTTTTAGTAAACTTTTTAAATATTA
>CAJVQA010000823.1:0-29643 GCA_910591915.1 Cetraspora pellucida | reverse complement strand
AAGTAATCCTTATTTTCAAATATTATTATACCAAATTTTATTTAAATATTTTAGTTTTTTAAAAAAGTAGATCAGAGTTAAAAAAGTGCAAAAACATAGGCAAATTTGCCTGTGTTCTACTACAATCTAAGAGATAGTAAGTATTACTAATAATTAGATTAGAATACCTGTAATAATGATTATATTAACATAATTGGCAGGTTATAGGCATCTGTATAACTAGTTATATAAAAGAATGCAAACTGACAAATTAAGCAATACAAATACTAAATAAGTCCTTGCAACTATGTAAATTTGTTAAAATTAAGTAACAAGAAGTCCATTTAGAAAGATCTAAATAGAGAGGTAGTCAAATTTTTAATGGTTCTAATATAAAGACTAGTTTGAAAAAACAGATACCAAGGTTGTAGTACCTAGTCATAGTAGCTGAACAGACAAAAATCTTTAGGTTAGAAGTCTTGTAAGTACTACCAACTAGGCTATTAGAATGAATTAGATAAAAAGAAAATTGGGCCAACCTAATATACTGATGAACTAATTATAATCCTACATAGACTATCTGAATTGGTAGTCTGATAAAAAGGTGAAATATACTAAAGTACTGAAGTTATGCTGTAAAGTAGATGCTAAGGTCTGTGTGAACTCTACAAAAGCATAGTAGTTAAATAATATAACTTTGATCACAAGTATTAGTTCTGTTATAATAATACTTAAATTAGCTATAAAAATAGGTACAAAAGGCTCTAAGAGATTTATCTTAAGAATAAAATAGTCCTAAGGTTGAAATAATAATCTGAGTATCTGGATATAACTCAGTAATATTAATACAGATTACAGATTCAAAAAGTTTAAAATAAAATACTTAAGCAGAAATATTAGGTATAGCAATTGGTAAGAAATCTTTAGATGAACTTTTTAAATAGGTAATATAGAAAAGTTATATATATAGCCAATTGTATACTCTTTTGTAATAGTCATAAAATTATATTACTAAAAAAAATTATTAATAAAAAGTCAAATAATCAAAGAGGTCATTTTAATATTAAAAAAAATAATAAATTATATAAACTAACTTAACAAAAAAAACTTAACCTTTATTTATAAGAATTTTATAAAAAAAATTATAATTTTTGAATATATTCTTGTAGTTTTTATATTTTTTCTATTTATATAAATTATTTTTATCTTTTTTACTAATATTATTTTTATAACTCAGATTTTATTTTAATAATAATTTTTATTAAGTTTTATTTTTTTAATAATAATAACTATTTAATATATAATAATATATTTATATAATTATATATTTTTTCTATTAAGATAATATTATTTTGACTAATATTAAGTTATATTGAAAAAGGGTGTGGCAACTTAGTGAAATGGATAAGTTGTCAACCCTTCAAGTGGTAGGTTGGGAGTTCAAAACCTATTGATAGCGAAAATTTGGAAAACCACCTATGTTATACTGGTGTATACAGGCATCTGTGCAATGTTGGAGTTACACAGAGAAATGCAAACTGGCATTGAGCAGTGCAAACACAAGATAAGTCCTTGAAACTGATACTATGGTGATGGCTATCTATCGATCAGTTGGGATCAGTACCTGTAACATGGTCACACCAGATAACTGGCAGGTCATAGGGCGTATGTGGCCATGTAAATCTGTGAACTAGAATAACCGGAAGCCCACTTGGAAAGACCTGAGTAGAGAGGTAACACAGATCTTCGACAGTACTATTGTAAAGGTTAGACCTAGGAAATGGATACCAATGTGGAAGGAATCGGGCAGGCAAGAACCTCAGGTAAGGGGTACCACCAACCAGGCCGCTAAAAGACTCGAACTGGAGGAAAAGGACCTTGGGGGCAGACCCTGGGGTACCAGGAACAGGTCACAGTCCTATCAGGCTATCTGGATTGGGAGTCTGAAGTCAGAAACAGGGGTATACTAAAGTACTAAGGATATGCTATGAAGTTAGTACTGGGGTCTGGGTGAACTTTGCAAGGGTGAGCCCTGTTAACAAGATACTAAACATGGGTAATTAGTTAGCAGGAGGGCCTCCTGGAGCCCTACAGTCAAGTGACGTACTTTGAAATATGTAACGACTTGACGGATGTACAGACAGAAAGGTCATGGTTAGGTTAGACAGCACTTAGGTGTACGGGAACTTGTGCGCTATTTGTTGGTATAAGTATAGGGATCAGAGTATTTAAAATAGGTAATCTCCTAGTAGATTGCAGGTATGACAGCTAGTGTAGAACCTGCTGTGCAGACAGACTACTTAAATTAAACAACCAAAAGTTGTATATGTAGCTAGTTGTATACTTACCTTGTACAAGTTATATAATCATAATTAAAAATACAATAAAGGCAATAGCTACCGATAACTACAGCCTTAGTGAAAGCAAAAAAAAAAAAAAAAAAAAAAGTTATATTGAATAAGTATTTTTTAATAATGAAATTTATAAATTTTTTTTTTAATATTAAGCTGAGACCTTACTTATATCTTTATTAATAATTTAAAATAGTTGCATGTATATATACTATAACTAAAGCCAACACTTACAGTTAGGGCTAACCATTAAACTGCTAACTATACAGCTACTACTATTTGTACAAAATAAATAAATTGAAAATTATATACAAAAATAAAAGCTTAGACTAATTTATCTGTGATCTAAACCTATTAGAATAGTTAAAGCTTATCTAGATTTGAATATTTAGTATATACTTTGATGATAAGTTATATTTGATCTATAAAATAGACTAAATGTTAATTTTGCAAATTGCTTGGCCAATAGAAATGCATATATTAGAATAAGTATGTAGTTGATCTGAAAGCTACAGAGGCATAAATAAGTATAGTTTTTACGAAAATGTGTATATCTAGTTGATAAGTTAGATAATATTGAGGGTTTGTTAATTGGTTGAGATTGAGATCTGTTTTGTTGTTTTTTCTAGTTTGAGAAGTGAATGCAATATGTTTTCCATAATTGTTCATATGATTGTTTATTAATATTGAAAATAATATTAATAATAACTTGAAAGACAGTTTTATATAATATATCAAAGTTTTGAACTGTTAATATAAGTAACTTTGAAATAAGTTCTTTGAGAGTAAGATTAGGGTAAAATGTGTTAAATAAGATATATAGAGGATTGAAAGCTGGGTAATAAAGAATTTTATGAATTAAATCATTTTTTTGATAAGTATCAAGATTAGATAATTTGCTAAAGATGATTTGGTTAGTAGATGTTTGAATAATTTGGTTGAGCAAGAGTGCATTAGCACAAGTACATCAATGAGAATAGGAGTCAACTAGGTTGCAGTGAAAGCAATTAGTATCTGGATATTGGTTTGGGTAAATAGTATAAAATAGTTGATATGTTGGTAACTCATTAAGAAGAATTTTAATTTTAAAGAATTTTAGTTGATTGAGTCTAAAATTAGTAATATTATGTAAAAGTTTTTAATTATAATTAAATAAGCCAAGTGGATCTTCAGTTAATATTCTGATTGAAGTATGACTACTTACTATTATGTTTTTGTAATACCTATATAGCTAATATATAGGCTTTATATATTTGCTTAATGAAATATCTTGTAAAAAGTTCTACATAATGTTATTCCTATTAAAAATATAATAAGAATTATAAAGATTTGTATAATTAAATAAAAGAAGTGATGATGATAGATGTTGTTTGGCAAGAGAGTCTGCTTGCTCATTAAGATTATTATCTGAAGGAGCCTGCATTTTGTAAAAGATAATTTGTAATTTATGTAATTTAATAATATTAGAAAGAGTATGCCAAATAGGCCATGTTTTGAATTTGAATAGCTTATTAGAATAATTTAAATAAAGTTGAAGATTATTAAATTTAGAAATTACTGATTGGAAATTAGTAAAAATATTGTCTACTGAATTGTGTAGAGCTGTTAAGATTGCAGTAATAATTGAGAAGAGCTCAGCTTTATATAATATTTATGATATTTGATAAAACTTAATTTGTATATTTAATTAAAAAAAGAATTATTGTTTATTTCTTTAGAATCATAATATCAACAATTTTTGTAAAGTATTTTATTTTTTTTTATAATACCAAATTATAATCTATTTTTTATTTAGTTTTTTTGCATTACTATTATATATAGTTATATTAAATTTGTGTTACTAAATACTATTTACTTTATATACTCAATGTAACATTATATCTATATTTTCTTATATACTTTATTTTTGTAGCCTTCACTATGTATTTCAATTATTGTTATTAAACTACTAGAAAGGCTGTAGATCACCTTGTTATATCTTAAATTAGAGGCCTGCAAATTGCCTATTTTTAAAGCCTGGTTTGGCCTGCATTTAGAGTTAAAATTTGTTGTTAACCTAGCCTGACTTACAAAATTTCTTATATAATTTTGCAAAATTTTAGACCTGGCCTAGCTCACAATTATAAAATTTTGCTTCAAATCTGACCTGACTTACAAAATTTTGTATGTTAGGCTGAGCTGTATCAGGCTAAGCCAGGCTGCAAAACCCAATACAGGCCTTTTTCTAAATTTCTTCTACTTTTCTTACTCAGCAACTTCTCTGTCTACTATTTGCAATAACTTATTTTTTTTTCAAATAGGTTGACTATAATAGTTTTTTCTCTTCTTGTTACCAATTTGGTATATATTGCCTAATTTACTTTCTAGTATCCTAGTGGCATAACTGAACTTATCAAGATCTGAATTATCAATCTGCAATTTACTATGTACTCTTTTTAGATGTACTTTCATAGTTAGTTTAGTTTGTGGCTTAATCACATATGCTTCCTGCAGGCTTTTCTATAGGTGTATTGCTAACTACATACTAATATACTACCAGCTTGGTGTTGCAAAAAGGTCTAGAACCTTGACTTATTATGTACAGATATGGTGGCTATTATCTAAGTTGTGATGTACAACTGTTTAGAGAATACTCTTCAAGTACTTTTTAGAGATATCTGTCTAAGATGATTTCATTTTGATTAGACCAATTCTTTGTTACAGATCTTCTTTGCATGCACTATATCATTCACTACTTCAATTTGGTTACATAATATTACTCTTCTAATCAAGTATTTTATAAGTTGGATATAGAGATATTGGTATTAAATCATTTTCTAGGAACTTATATACACAATACTATTGTATAGTTAAACTTTCTGTGACAATGCTGTCAAACATAATGCCTTCATTTTGCAGAATCAGTCTTCTTCTGAAAATTTCTAATCCATTCTTGTACTTCATCTTAAGACTTGTTATTACAGAGCTCTGCATTCAATTTGACTTCTTATAAGTTATAGAATTAAAATTTTAAGATTTTTGCCTTCAACTTAACTTAAACTATTAACCTTGTTTGTAAGAGATTAGCAGCTTTACTGTTAAGCTATAAGGCCCAATCTTTTGTAAAGTATTTTAGAAACTATTTTATAATAAGAATATTGTTATTTATTACAATCTGTGACATCACAGATTATATGCTATATTGATCAAAACATGATAATTAACTAATCAAATTGATAATACAAATTTAATAAATAATTTAATAATTTAACTAGAATTCTTTTTTCAACTATTACAACTATTATAATTTATAATTAAAATATATTATGATCAATAAAACAAAACTAAATTGCAACTATATTTACTAAGATTAAATTATTTTTTCATGTGATGTTAAGCAATTGTTTCACAGGACTTATAATCTGAAATCTTAAGAATTTATAGATTCAATTCTAATCAAATTTATTAGATATTTTAAATTATTTCCCATATAGCATTGAGCAATTGTTTTACAAGACTTATAAACTAGAATTTTGAGAACTTATTAATAAAAATTACTAGACTTAAAAAGTTTCTGCTGCTAAACCTATATCTTCAGATATTTTATTACCAAAATTTTCAAGATTAAACTTATATGTTATTAACTTTTTAGTATCTATTGCCATAATTAGTAATAGCAATAAATAATAATAATTGTTTCTAAAAGTGAAGTTTTCTGAATTGTAAATGTTTCTTTGAAGTCAAAAAATAGTGTTTACAGTAATATTTTATTATTGAAACATATATTTCAAAAGCATTACATTAAAGTGTATAATTAAGTTATCTGAAAAGTATTTAAGATGCAAATATATAATAAGATCTATGTACCTATAAGTCAAGTCTAAAGATTTAATCTAGGTGATTTAATTATTCTTAAATTAATCAGATTATTCATTTAGACAGACCACTCAGACTAAATTCTTAAGACTATAAATTATCTGCTTCTTTTACTACTTTTTTTGATACTAAAATATAAAAAACTTAAAATTGCTATTCTGCCTTTTAACAAAAAAAAAATTAAATAAATAAAAATAAAAAATAAAAATTTAGATAAGTAGAATTCAGGAACTATCTTATATATTCATCTCTATTGTTTTGAAATTAAATTGTTAGATACTGTTCACTCATTTTAATAATCATCTCTAAATAAATCTTACTTTAAATTATTATTAGATTCTTAAATATTTCTGTTGCTATTTCTTTATATTTAGCATTATTAATTTCTTGATATTGATATAACAGCATTATTAAACAGGAACTTGATCCTAATAATATGCACTTATAATATTTATAGTCAAGAATCTACTATAATGTGAATATATTGTTAGTAAAAACTTAAAAATCCAATTAAATAACTAGATATATAGAAAATGTTCATACTGAACTTGTTAAATGTTTTTATATCTTTGATACTTCGTATATACAACATATATATTATATTTGATAATTTTAATGAAATAATTATACTGATAATCTTTTACAATACAAAAAGTCAAGATTTAGTTCCAAAAAAAATCTTATAATTTCCTATTTCAAATTATTTTGACTACAATACATTCAAGCATATATTAAAAAAAACAGGCAATAGCACAATTACATAATTTATTTAACACATTATATCTTAATCTATCCACAAAATGTATTACAAGAAATATAAATTCTAACACTAATACATGTATTATTTAAAGAAATTTTTTAAGAATTTGTATATAGAAATATAATGTCCAGTTTTATAGCAATTACTATAATGTCAGATTTCTAATTTAGGCTTAATATTACTGTCACTTTTTTCAATATTAACCTATTTTACTGATCTTGAATTCTTCTTCTGTCTTATATCAAAATCCTGAATAATGTTACATTACATTAAATTTGACCATTTTGGGTGCCTCTTGTGATTTAATTTTTTTTGAATTGTTAATTTAAGTAAGATCAACTAACGTCTGTTGATTAGTATTAACACTAGTGTGATTTTTAATAAATCTTGTTATTAACCTAATGAATTCATCTACTAAACTATTATTAACAGCAAATTTTAGTTTACTTTTAGCAATACCAAAGCTATGTGCATATTTCTGTTTTACATAATATCTGTGCAAATGTTAGGCTAAACTATGTTCAGTTCATGAATTGACATTATATGATTTATTTCTGTAATTAGGTCTTGTTTTACAGTTGTTTCTATAATTAAAGGATAAACATCTTAAATTGGATCAGCATATCAGTGTTTGGGTATAAGTTTGATGTCAAATTTGGTATTACATAACATTTTAAAAATGCTAAAAAAGTGTCAGCAAGAAAACCCATTTGAAATTATATGAAAATATGTACAAAGATGCATATTATCAGTTAAAAGAATTACATAGTAGGATAGCTGCAAGTATGCTGATTAAATAAGGACATATGCCAAATCTCAAGAATGTTTTCATGGTTTATCATATTTACAATAGTTTTAAATAAGACTTGTAATACATCATATTAATCTTCAAGAAACCTTCAGAATATTTAGTACCCAATTATAGTACCCAAACAGGCAAGTACCTTTAGATTGAAAGTCTCAAAGATATTACCAATCAGGCTACTAGAATGAACTAAAAAAAAAGGATATTAGACTAATCTGATATACCAATAAACTGATTGTAGTCCTGTATAAACTATCTGAATTAGAAGTCTAATAAAAAGACAGATGAAAAAACAAAAATATACTAAAGTACTAAGATTATATTATAAAGTAAATGCTAAGATCTATGTAAATTCTATAAGAACATAACAATTAAATAATATAATTCTGATTGTAAGTGTTGGTTCTGTCATAGCAATACCTAGATTAACTGTAAAAATAGGTACAAAAAGTTCTGAAATGTTTATCTTAAGGATAAAATAGTCCTAAGATTGAGATGATAATCTGAATATCTGGATATAATCTGAATATCTGGATATGATTCAGTGATGTTAACACAGGTTGCAGGTTCAAAAAGTTTAAAGTGAAACACTCAAGCAAGGGTGTTAGATACAGCAATTAGTAAAAATCCTTTAGGCAGACTCCTTAAGTAGATAATATAGAAAATTTATATATATAACCAATTGTATACTCTTTTGTAGTGGTTTATAGAATCACATTACCAAAAAAATCATTAATAAAAGTCAAAGAACCAAAGAGGTCATCTTAATACTAAAAAAAAAAAAAATTATTATATATTAATTATCTAATAATATTGTTATATGAATCTTAACTCTTTACAAGAACTATTGTGAGAGTATAAAGTCAAAATTTTATTTTTTTCTAAAAATAAAATAGATCTGTATAAACTTTAGTTCTCTGCTAAAACAAATAAAAAATATTATGAAAATGTAAAGCCAGAAGAATTTATTGCCTTCTGTATAAATTTGAGTTCTTACAGAAATCTAATATTAACAATAAATGTATTATAGATCATCATGAGATGTAAAATCTAAAGTTAAATTCTATTTCTTCTTATATGAACTTTAGTTCTTATAAAAACTAATACTAATAATAAATGTATTACTATAAACCATCATGAAGGTGTAAAGCCTGAAATAAGTTAAAATTTATTTATTCCTATATAAACTTTAGTTCTTATAAAGAACTAATGCCAATAATAAATGTATTACCATCAAAGACATAACAGTAAAGCCCGAAGTAATTTAAAATTTATTTCTTCCTGTATAAACTTTAGTTCTTATAGAGAACTAATACTAATAATAAATGTATTATCATCACAAAAATGTAATGATAAAACCTGAAGTAATTTCTTTCTGTATAAACTTTAGTTCTTAAAGAGAACCAACGATAATAATAAATATATTAGTTATAGACCATCATGAAGGTGTAAATCCTGAAGTAAGTTAAAATTTATTGTTTTCCAAAAATGGATATTAATATACTAGCTCTAACGTGAATAACCTACGTAGCATTATCCTGAAAAAATGGTAACCAGATTGTTTTGCTGGCATACATGTAAATTTGAATATCAAGTAAAATTTGATTCAATTTCGATAAAAATAACTTTCATAGAAAATGAATGAGTACTGCCTAATTAAAAACTGTAAGTGAATTTTAAGTTTTTCACATATCGGACTTTTCCTCTAAAAAAAAAAAACCATGCCAAAGTTAATCGTGAAGAATCTTCACGATTGACTTTATAACAGTTTTTTTTTTTTTATAGGATAAGTTGGATATGTGGAAAACTTAAATATTCACTTCCGATTTTTAACTTGGCAACGCTAAAATATGACCGCAATTATGAAGTACATGTATTTTTATTATTAGTTTAATTGTAAGTTGCAGACCCATTGCAAAGTAATGTGAATAATATAGAGGAAATCAAAGAATTAGTAAAAATCTGATTAAAAAGTAACTTCGAACGAGTGAAAAGCTAGAAGTAAATTCAATTAATAAATAAAAGATTAAATTAACGCGAATAAATAAGAGATGGTAAATGATAAATATTCATAAGCTTAAGTAGCTTATTTTAAATACATCAATTTAAAAGAATCTAACTAAATTAACACGAATAAAATAAATTAGATGAGTATTAAATATTCTTGAACCTGAATAGTTATTTTAAGCATCCTTATACTTGCCAGTTAAATTAAGCTTATAAATCTGAGTTAAAAGATCTTTAAACTAAACGACTAAATTAATGTGAATAAAATTAACCTAAATAATTATTCTAAATATAAATTAACGCGAATGAAAAAAGAGAGGGGGTAATGATAAATATTCATGAGCATGAATAGCAACACAAATAAAATAGATGAGTGGTGTACGTACAGTAAATATTTGAATAACTTATTCTAGATAAATTAAATTAAAAAAATCTATATACTTACCTGCAAAATTAATACGAATAAATGGATGTCGTATAATTATATAAAATGTTAGCGATATTTATATAACCAAATTCATATTGGTCAATTGTATGTATTTATTTTTTAAATGAGCTGTTTCAAGGATCTTTCGACCTTTTTAATCGCCGTATGATAAATTTTATATGTATCATCCATTAATTTAGTTTGAGATAAATCGATTTGACGAATCTCAAAATCAAATTTCGGTCTGACGCAGCTCAGTTTCAAATTCACGCTTATTCAAATCTCACGCACAACATATACACTATATAAGCAATGGAATTGGGGCACAGATCGATGTTAAACCATCACATTGAAATATATATATTTGATAAAATATTTCATTTAATAACTTTAGAAATATTACATGTTTCTGAAACAAAATTTGTTATATAAAATATAAAATTGTCCTAGTGCTTACTAACCGAACGGTTAAATGAATAGAAAATATTAGAAAGCAGTAAAATACAAACATTACTGATATATGTATACTAAAATTACGAATGTCCAATGTCACAATATAATACCATTTATACATTAAAAATAGCAACAAAATAAATTAGCAACTAATCTAGAAATTATATATACAAAACTACCCAGAAATCTACAAACAGTTAGTCCAGTGATAGACCAAAAAATAAATAACACATAAGCTTTAAATCTCGTAAGTTTTGAATCCTGAGTTTCTTGTTTATACATAATTAAATCCAAAATATCACTTCTAATAGCAATTATTAATAAAGCATTGGTAAAAATCCATAAAAATAATACCAATGTTCGAAAAGTTTTTTGAGAATCTTCTTGTTTGTCTTTTCGATTCTTTCGTTTTACTTCATGCTCTTTTCTATTTATTTCTTTATAAGCTTCATGATGTGCCCTTTTAACAATATTCTCATCAGGGACTGTAACTTGTGCTTTAATAATTCCGGCTTTATCTCTCACAAAAATAGCATTATTTGCGCGAACTGCAGGACCTTTAGTTCCCCAACTACAATTCACGTAATTAGAAAGTAAATTAGAATTTTAACATTATTAAAATAAAAATTATAAATGAATAATAGCTTTACCTGACATCATGAATATTACAAAAAGCATAAACATTTAAAATATTAATGTAAAATGGTATTAACAAAGTATATTGTATAATACAAGTAAACATATGCCAAGGGTCAAGCATCATTATACTTGAAATTAAATATAAGCCATATGTAGCAATTAAAGAAATGACAATGCTAATAGATTCGAAATCATGAATTAAATTTTGTAAAATGAAACCATTATCCTTCTCTATAGAAGTTGAAATGGCAGCAATTGTGAGCCAAACACCTGTAAATGTTAAATAAATCATGATAACGCCAAATAATATCGCTGAAATAGTATGAATCCATTTAGAACTAACAATAATTTAAAACCAAATTTATTAAAAAAAAAAAAGCGTGCATATTAATGTTAATTAGTAAATTAATGAATTAGCGATATAAAATAATAATCACCCTTGTGGTCTATTGCCCATGGAAATGATGAATTGTATAATAATTAATCCACTATAAATATAATCCAGAGTCATAAATATATACTTTGTGACTGATGTAACTGATAATGGAACTGATGGAAAGCCAACTAATAATTAGATACAGTACAGAAATATGATTCAGAGTTATAATACATTATATAGTATATCGTATATACAGTTGTAGGAAACTTACTATCTCCATTATTGGATTCGTTTTGAAAAGTAGAACCTAAAATATAAAAAGCCAAGTAAAAATTGGCCTAAAATAATAAACCTAATTAAAACAGAATATAAACAAATAAACTTAATTATAACAAAATATTGTAAAAAAAAAAAAAATGTTACCAAGGCAAACCATGAAAAAAAAAGATTAAGTGCTTGGTAAAACATCTCAATACAAAATAAGCCTTTACGAATGAAGGAATGATCGCTTCTGAAAATGTAATAAAAATGTGTAATAGCATAAAAACTAGCAAAGAATGTTCCATTTAACCAACGTCTTCGTTGACTGATTAGTTCGGGTAGATCTTCGGGTATGTCCGTTTCAGCCTGAGAATATTTTATGTAGCGCAATATCCAGGAACTTTGTCGCTTTGTAACCAATTCAAAGCAAAGAATCCGATCTTCAGCAAGATACATATTAGCAGTGAGGATACTTTCAACAGGAGCATTTCCATCTTCATTGTCGGTTTCGAATTTGAAATAAGATGCAAGGGGTCCTTCTTCACGTTGTCCTTCGCCTCTTTTGATATTTTGAAGAGCAATATATCTATAAGCGGAGAAAGCACCGGGTAAAACGGTAACATAACCAAATACAGACTCAAATGGTTTATCTAAAATATTAGACATTTTATATTCAAAATTTTGAGCACCCACGATTGGGTTTAATAATTTAACGCATCCTTTGCCTTTAGTGGCGACTATTTCCCCACAAACGCCTGCAACATAGGGATTATCGAATGCTCTCCACAAATCATTAATAGAATTATATCCTTTAAGAATTTTAAATATCAACAGGTCAAAAAGAATATTTATATTTTATTAGCAAAATATAGAAAATCAGTATCGAAAATGATGATTATCTAACCTGGTTTAGTACCAACATCAACCAGAACACATATTTCAGGTTCGAGAACTGAACCAAAGGCATTGAAGAACCAACGATGAGAATTGATCTTTTTCTTATTTTCTTCTTTAAGACAAAAGAGGATTTGAACAGGTACAATTCCATCACTTGCAGTTTTTATGTTCATAGAAGGATCAATTGCAATCTGAGTCGTATACTCAAATAGATGCGCACTAACGGCTCTATCGTTTACACTAGTTTGAATAATGCCATCTTGATAAACACCAAGGACTGCTAGATAAGCTAAGACGCGTTGACTGACATTCCTACGACCATCAGAAATTATGCATACAACAACCTCTCTCCATGCGTTTGGATTATTCTTGTTGATTTTAAAACAAGTCATTAATAAATTCATATTACAGTATTATGAAGCTATTGATAAAAAAAAATATATCTACCCGTTTAGTACAAATATGTCTAATATTTTGTGTGATTCCATAAAGAGTGCGAGATAATAGAACTTCATTTTCCTATTAATAAAGATCAAATCGTAAATTTTATTTGATATATTTATGATAAACTAACATTGTATTCATTTTATTAATAATTAATCATTTCATACGTTGTACATGGTTATTGCAATTAATAGTCTTATCTGTTCTGGAGGTTGACGAAGTGTATATCCTCTGTCCTTGAAATCATCCGGATCACATGTGCAGGCGGTATACCTTATACTTGTAAATTCTGGTTTGTCATCGTAAGGAACACCCGAAAATAGTTCTCGAACAGGTACGGGACAATCTATCACCAAATTCCCTCTTGTTAATTCGATATTTCTTGTAATTGTAGATGTTTGTTCTTCAATTTTTCTATCAGCATTTTCTTCATAATTATTTATAGGTTCTTTTGGAGGTAATGGAGGTTGATAGTTAAAAGCCACGACATTTTGATGACTGCTACCTCTTGGTGTGTATCCACCTTGATTTGACGCCATGAACACAAAAAAGACAAGAGAAATATGCACAATTTTATACAGATAATTATTTATGAGTGAATTTATTTTAAGCAATTGAAATAAAATTTTTTAACCCTTTTTTAATCCTATTTATAACGAATAAATCATTTAAAATTAACGTTAAGTGCAAATGATTTTTTAAAAAAGTTCAACCGGTTTTAAGCAGGTTAAATTATATTATTGTGATAAAATGAACCATTCGGTTGAAAAAATATATAGATCACGCGTGATGAATATCGATAAAGTGAATTGTTTAAAGTATAGTATAAACAAATGAGTATAAAACTGCTAATCCTAAACATCGATACCTACCTAAAAGAAGTTCATAATCCAAATTTGTAGATTCATGATTTTATAGCAATCATTACAAATTAGCCATTAGATTATGAATCAAAAGTTCATTTGTCAAATTGCAACCAACATAATGGGTCAAATTAGGCATTTAAGATAATGCAAAAGAATTTCTTTAATCCATATGGAATTAAAATTCCGTAATTTAGGGAAAATCTATACAAAACTGTTTATTTAAGTAGAATATAATATTTTGTTTAATTCCATAAGGAAGGTAATTTTATGGCAAATTCAGACTTGCCAATTTTTATTTTTTGAAGCAAGATGAATCATTTGGTGTTGACCTATCCAATTTTCACATGCCTAGATACTATTAAAAAAACTTTTAAACTTATTCTATGCACATTGATCTTGTTACATTACATCAAGAATAATGATATTTACATATGAGTGACGCTAAGGAAAAATCTGATTTCGATCATATAGAATTCATATGATTGAAGTCTGGTTTCCCTTGGCGTGACTCGTATCTTCATTTAATAATTGTCTAAATCGTGAATTAATTTATGAAATTTACAAGAATTACATTATTTAATACTCGTTAATTAATGTTGATATATAATAATATTTGAGAATGGTGATCTTGAATTGGTGAAATTACTGAATTATATATTAAATCATTAATATATACTAGTACATATGGTTCTTATGTGATTTCTTGCAAAATTATTCATATGCAGTGTTTCTTAGTATGATTATCACACTTAGAATCATTAGCAAATTACGTTAAGAACTTAATACTTGCAGATTACAACTTTACAAGAATGTATCTAAGTCTTCAGCCCAGAAAACAAACATATTTTCCACGTGTTAATCGTTAAATGATTCAAGTTTTTTAAAATTCCAATTTGGATATTAGATTATCAATTATGCGATAGATACATATGCTTAATTTATTATTTCATTTACATGCAACTCTTGGTATGACGCCCATTTACATTATTTACATTGTATTTTATTTTTGACATTCCATATTAAATGCTTTATTCAATTATTTCCATATTTGATAGGTCAGTTGTTACCATTACATTATTTTGAAATTCTAGAAACCAACAAAAAAATGAGAATCTTTAGTACAAACTATATATTTTGAATCCAACAATGACCATATGTATTTGTTAATCATGGCAAGTTCTACTATTCTATTTATGAATAACAATCAATAATATACGTATGCTAAGTACAAAAGTAAAATGATCTTCATAAGGAGATAGAGATACCCGATTCCTTTCAAAGTTAACCCTATTGGTATTCTATTGCCTAAGGATTTGGGCGAAAAAGGTCAATAGGGTTATCTAATTAATAAATAGTAACTTACTATTGATTAAATAGTTTAAATCAGTAAAAACTTTATTCAATGTGAAATCAATCTGGTAATAATCGGGTAACCCTATTGACCTTTTTCGCCAAAATCCGTAGGCAATAGGACACCAATAGTGTTAAGTTTTGCAGCAACCGGGTAATTCCTATTTAATATCATTTTACTTGTGTTAAGCTTTGGCTGCAAGTACTTACGTAATATATCCTTCTAAAAAGGGAATGTCCAATAAGAGAATGCAAAACGTGCGAATAAAGGAGAAAACACGAATATGGACCTTGGATTATTAATTGAAGTACCAGAAACGAAATTTTACATATAACAAGCAATAATTTATTTCCATAGTTTCCAACTTTAATCATAAATTTCTACGTATCTTCACTTTATTTTATATTATGCTTCCATTTTTAGGAGTTTGTGTTGTTTGCAAAGATAACAAACCAACACTTATTTCTTTATTTGGTATATACTTATGTAGTAGTATTCTCATCATTTATTGGTTTATGTCAATGATAATTATTAATAAGTACATCATATTTAGACTTTTCATTTACCCACAAAATTATGTGATTAACAAAAAAAAAGAGAAATAATCATAACGCTCTAATAGTGCTTATCTGACGTATTGCTTCACTTGACTCGGGCGTTTTTTCAAGTGCGCCAATTTTCCCTAATTAGTTCATAAACGAATGCATTATATGCTACGGTTATCCGACGGGTAAACATGTGGGTTACCTGGGTAATCGATGGATATATCCGGGTATACGTATTGTGGACACTTTTTGAAATGCTATAGTAAATAAAGGTAGTATGAAGCATATTATACTAAAATTTTAGACAATTTCATTAGATTACATAGGAACTGCACAAAAAAATACAAAGGTTGGTTTTTTATTTGTATGAAAATTTCATTTTAATTTTTTTTTACATTTTTTATTTAACAAAAAAAAATTTATCCTATCTTAATATTTTGTAAAATTCTCTTTGGTTTTTATTAAGCATTTATCTATGTTAGTAACTAGTTGACAGTAAAGTTTAAATAATATTTTATTTTATATTTTTTAACAAAAAAAATATTTTTAATATTAATTAATCATTTTTTCAATTTAAAATTTTTTTTACAAAATTTTGATTAGATTAAAGTATATCTTTTTTTTTAATGTTAAGGTGACTTCTTTGGTCTTTTAATTTTTATTAATGACTTTTTGGTAATGCGATTTTATAAACCACTACAGAAAGAGTATACAATTGGTTATATATGCAACTTTTTATATTACTTATTTAAGGAGTCTACCCAAAAGTTTCTTACCAATTGTTGTACCTAACATTTCTGTTTGGGTGCTTCATTTTAAACCCTATGAACCTGCACCTGTAGTAACATTACTAAGTTATGATCAGGTTATCATCTCAACTTTAATACTATTTTATCTTTAAGATAAACATCTCAAAGTTTTCTGTATACATTTTTACAGTTGATCTAATATCATTATGACAGAATCAATACTTGTGATCAAAATTAGTCATTAAACTGTTGTGTTTTTATAGAGTTCATTTAGATTTTAGTATCTATTCATAATATATTCAAATTACTTTAGTATATTCTTATCTGTTTTTTAAACTTCTAATTCAAATAGTTTAATAGGACTATGATTAGTCTATTGTTATATTAGATTAGTTTGATATTCTTTTTCTCTAGTTCATTTCAGTAATCTAATTGATGATACCTCAATCTAGAGGTTCTTGTCTATCTGAATACTTTGATATTGTTGATATTGATATCCATTTCCTAAAATTAGCCTTTACAATAGCATCATTTCTAATTAAAACTATTCAGAACCTAGAAGTTTTATACAAATTAGTATCAACAATTACAATTAATATTCTGTTTAAAATTAACAAACAAATCTATGAACAATTATAAAAATCCTACTATATTAATTTCTCAAATTAGAAAAAACAACAACAAATAACATATACACATACTATGTAACAAATTTCATCTTTCTACAATAGAAATAATATACATATTCATCGAAAACTTTATATATTTTTATTTTTATAGTCAACTTGACTAACTTCACTTATATATTGGAACCTGACTAACTCTATTTACATACTGAAACCTATTTATTTGTTGAACAGGTTTTTAGAAAAATCAGTACTTGGGTCACTCCATGGGTTAAGTATTACACAACTTCTAACTTTATTTTAACTATAAATAATATTGTCTAGATAAGTTTTTGATTATTCTAATAGGTTTAGGTCACAGATAAATTAGATTTATTTAATTGTCTAAGTTTTTATTCTTACATATAATTTTCTTTTTTAATTATATTAGTACAAATAATAGAAATGTATATACTATATATATGTTACTATTTTATAAATTACTTAATAAAAATACAAGCAAGACTTTATTTTTTTTTAAAAAAAAAAAATGCTTTAATATTTATAATCTATTAAAATAAAAAATTAATTTTAGTATAAAAAATTAATAATTCAAATAAAAATATACAAAATATTTACTTTAAAAACATTAATTAAAAAAATTAATTAAAAGTGACCTTATATGACAAAAAATCTAAAACTAATATACTCAAATTAAGTAATATATTTATGTGTATCAGTTTTGGCCTTTTGATACTAATCTATTATAACTTACATAATTCTTGGTTTTATTTCTTTTGTTTAGAATATGATGCTTACTCATAAGAAGACTAAAAAGTAATATAAGTTTATTGATTATTAACAAAATACTTAGTTACTTATTATATATTATTTAAAATTTGGCTAATTAAGAAATATGCATTTTCATCCTGAAATAAGCATTTTATTCTTTTAGATTTTAAAAATTAATAATAGATATAACTTTTAAATATGTTATAAAATTAATTTAATATGCATGTTATTAATACTCTTTACAAGTTTAAATATGTAAATTATTCTTTTAATTAGTCTTAAATATGTTTAACAAAGTTTTTCTTTAATTTAATACTTGATTTAAAAGAAGCTTGTATATATTAAGAGAGTTTTAATTATAACTATGAACAATTATATTATGTTATATTAAGCCTTTTTTTGTTTTAAAACATTTTTTGTAAACAGAACAACTATATAAGAATTTTTCTGTAAGTAACTAATATAATAAAAAAAAATTAATATACTTTTTTTTTTTTTAACTTTAGCAATCATGCTAGCATTTTATTAGGATTTTTGAAACTATACAAATTACATAGAATTTTTCTGATATATAAGTCTAGTATTATTTGGCCACCCAAATGTACCTAAGTACAACCTGTTGCACTATCTTAGTTAGAGATAGACTGCTCATCTGACTGCTGCTCTATAATAGGACATTGCCAATTTGATAACATCTTTTCATAGAAAAGCAAAAAACAAAAATATTTTTTTTATGTAAAAAACAAAATAGAGGTATAGAAGTAAATAATAAAAAATACAAATTAAGAAATAAAAAAAGAAAGAGAATAAATAAGAAAAAAGAAAATATGTGAAATTTGTAATTCACAAATATCAAATAATCACAATTGTATGTCTGTGTCAGGTCTTTAAAAATTATAAACTATACTAAATAGAAATAACAATACTAGTTTTTTTTTTTTTTTAAGAGGTCTTTCCTTTAGTCCTTTATTTTGATAATATATAATTAAGTATATTAGTACAAATTGATACATTAAACTAAGGGAATAGGGGTTAGGGCTAATTTATCCTCAACCTATTCTTAGCTAGAATAGTTAAGAGACCTCTAGTCTATAGGTTCGATAAGAGGAAATGTTTGGTTAAATTGTATAAATCTATGAAGCCATATTGTATATTGTTTATCTATAGGAGTTGTAAATATGATATCTATGTTTTTAGAAAGGATTGGTGAAAGTGAAAAGTGATATTGAAGATGTTGTCTGCTTGGTTTTCATATGTGGTTATATATTTTCTTTGCAATTCGATGATATATATTTAGAAGCAAATTTGGTTTCTTCTTGAATGGTTCCAAGTTGGATAAGTTGTCAGATATAATTCCTATTAGAATTTTTTGTTTTATATAAATGTTTTGAATTGCTTAAGCTAAGTCAAATGCTATAGATAATTCGATCTTATTGTCTTCATAATTTTTGATAATTGCTTCTTTTATTATTTCTTTTAGTTCTACTTAATTGTAAAGGCAGGTTAACATGTAGAAAATATTTTTTGATATATTAGGACATTTTGTGCAACATGAATTAGGATAAGATTTTTGGTTTCTGTTGTGTAGAACTATATGAGTTAGAAGTTTAGAAGTTAAGATTTTGACTTTAAATACTTTTAGTATAGATTTTTTAGGATCAGTGTTTCGACTTAGAGGTTTGTTTTGAAAGTTCAAATATTTAAATATAAGTTTCTAGTTAATGTTTGGAAGCCATCTTGTAATATCTTTAATATGATTTTGATTGTCTCATATTATAATTGTTTTGGCATGTTGTAGAATTTTAGGTATTTGATGAATTAAATATGTAGTTGGTGTGTTTAGTATATATGAAGTGAACGTATTATTGAGTACTTTGCTTGAAATTAGGTCTGTATAAAATTGATATAATGCATCTTTTATGTTGATTTTTTCTTCTGTTGTGTCAATTTGGATTTGTAAGTTTTTTGTATTTATTATAGTATTTAAGAGATTGATTATATTATTGAATTGAATTTTTCTGAGTTTTTGTTTTGGCTCCAGTTGGTTCGAAAGAATTGTTGTAATTTTGTTTTTAATTGAATTACTGTCAGTTGAAATTTTAATACTTGTTTCTGCAGTTATTACTGTAAATATTATAGTTAGTATTGTCAGTAATATGTAGGTCAAAGAGGGAAATGTTTAATTTGTACTGTGCCAAATTTGCTCATTATGTAACATTTTAAGTTGAGTAAATAGTATATTGTATTTGTTTGTTTTTTTATAGTTTGATGTTAATGTAATTTCTAATTTTTTTGAAAAGGTGTTTGTTGTGAAGATTTTTCATAGTTCTTCTTGCTCTTTTGCAAAAGTTTAAATATATCTATAGTTGGTACAATATTTTCCAGTTAATAGTTATGGTTTTTGTTTTCATTTGATTTAGCTAATTTTTTGTTCAAAATATAAACATTTCAGATTTGCATAAATTTATTTATAGCAATCAACTTGTATTTTGAAGATTAACTGTGTTGAGATTATAAAATAGCAATGAGTTGTTTTGAGTCTTGGGTTTTTGAGTTCACATCCAAAGTATAAAATGAGTTGTTGTTTATTTAGTAGATGGTTAATGTAATATCTAATTCTAGCTAAATTGTTATTAATGCTTGTTACTTTGCCAAAAATTTTAGATTTTGTAATTATCTATTGAGAATAGAGGTTGTCCATATTAATGAAGGTATATAGATTGGGGCATTGAAGAATTGTAGCTGGATTTGATAAGGAAATTATATTATCAGTAATAGTTTTGAACCATTTTGGTGTCTTTCCTCTAGATATCTTTTGTATATTATAATGAAAGGCTTTTCAGTTTAGTATTTTGTGATTTGTATAATCAAGGAATTGTTTAATGCAAGTGATGTTGTGTGAATTTAATTTTTGTTTAATTGATTGGGATTGCTTTATGTTTTGGAGAATTTGGTTAATAGATGTGCTTTTTGTTTGTTTAAAGATTGTCTATAGGTTTGCTGTCCATTCTAATTGGATTTTAAGTATATAAAATGTAAGTATCATTTGGGCTGTATTTGTTCTTGCTTCATTCGCTATTAGTATTGGTTCTTCTATCAGGATAGATTCATTTGAATTGGCATTATTTTGAATTTGTTGTAGTCATATCTTTAGGCTTTGTTTGTCAAAATCCGGTGAGTTGATACTTCTATCTAATATATGAATTTGTTGTTGTTATTGAATATTATATAATGTATTAAGTGCGTATATGTTTGGGTAATAGATTGTTGAGTTTGGTATAGATCTTGCTAGTCTAGCTTTTTGTTTTACTATGTTTATATAGAGGTTTGTAATTGTAGTACAAATATGTTTTGATAGATATATGCTTTGTATTTGATATATGATATAAGTTAGAATAACATTATTAATAATGTAAATAGCTTGCTTTTCTATTATTTTTGCAAATTTAATTTTGTTAAGATTAGAGGTAATGTCTTGAATTAAGAATTTCTTTGTAGGTTGAAGTGATGGGTCTCTGGTTAGCCATGTGCCTAAATGTCTAAAAATTTCTTTCAGTTTAATATTGTATATCACTTTTTCTTAGAATATTATTTTTGCTTTAAGGTTAGAGTTGTTGGTAATGAGGGTTAATTTACTATGATTAACTTTGATATTGGCATATGATAGGAATAAATTAACTGTCTTTAGTATGTTTTGCAGTTCTTGCTTGTTTTTAGCTATCCATATTGTATCATTCATATATGTTACTACTGAAGTATATATTAACAGAATAGTGTAATAGGTATGTATATTAAGGCAGTATCTTTTGTATATTGTATCTATATGATAAATTAGTAGGTCATAATAAATTCTCCATAAAAGTAGAGAAAAGGTTTCTTCTTGGTCTATTCCATCTTGCACTGTATAGGGTTTTGTTAGTCCAATACTTGTAATAACTGAATTTTGCCTGTTATTAAGGAGATAGTTTAATAGATTGATTATGGAGGTTGGTATGTGTATTCTCTGAAGTGTTTTAATTAAAAGAGGTATATGAACTGTATCATAAGCTTTAGACATATTCTGTGCCAAAATCCAATATTGACTTCTTGTTATATTGGCATGTTCTATTATATGAGAAATAGTTTGTGTAGGTTGAAGAGTTGAAATGAAAGGAAGTGCAACATTGTTGTTTTCATTTAATATTGAATATTGAATAAAGATTTTGTTAAGTCAAAGAGTAATTATCTTGGTAAAGATTTTTCTGCTATGTTCAATTAATGTAATTGGGTGAGTATAGGTAAGATCATTGTTGTAATGTGTTTCTTTGAAATTGCTTATATATTTGCATGTCCCCAACTACTTGGTGTTTTTTTTAAATTAAGACATGCATTAAAGATGTCTAATAATATTTGCTTTGCTACTTTGGGTAAATGTTGTAACATTTCATTTGAGATTCCAGAAGGTCCTGTAGCTTTATGAATTAGTGAGAAGATTATAGTTTCTGTTAATTCTTGCAAGATTATTAGTTGTAATAAGCTATTGTATATGTTGAAGTTGATGTGTGGCAGAGGTTGTAAGACTAATGTTCATTCTTGTTCGAATTAATCATTTGTTAGATTATGTTTGGTTAAGTTGTTAAAGTGTTTTCTTGTAGCTTGTTTTATTTCTTCTAGATTATTGATTATTTTGTCTGATGTTATAATCTTATCGAAGGAAACCTAATCTTGGTTATATTTAAGTATACTGTTTATCATTCGAGATGTATTCATCTCTATATCATTGTATCTTTTTTGAATATAGAAGTTTATTTTTTTTTTTGAGCATTTTGAATTTCAAAACTTCATGCTTTCCATAAGGTCTTTTGAAGATGTTTTAGGGATTGTAAAAAAGAATAATAGTTGGATGTAATATCTTGAATTTAACAGGAATTAATAGTTAGGTCTGTGTAGGAGAATATTCATTGTAGTAAAGTATTAGTATGTTGTATAACAGAATTTATCAAAGTTGAAGGTCTTAAATGTCTGATATCTTTTAGACATTTGTTTGTAAGTTTGAGTGCCAAATGTAATTTGGTTGCTTTGAGGGAGTAAGTGTAATGTGTTTTAGGAGCTGTATAAGTTTTTGGTATAATTTGGTTTGCCACTTTCTTGATTAAGTTTGACTATTTGTTTCAAATTTTGTTTAATTATTGTATTGTTGAAATGTTTTGTATTGGAGGTATTGATTTGAATTCTAGTTCAAGTGCATTGGTGAAATCTTCTTATTTGTCTGTTAACATTTGATGATATAAGTATTTTTTTTTTTTTTTTTTTGATCTTGGTATTTTTAACTGAAAGTTTGTTTTCCATGTAGTAACAATTATTTTATAATTACTGTTTGTAATATCTACTAGATCAATAATTTTAGATGAACTAAAGTCTAATAAAATTTCTAAGTTGACCCATATATCATCTATTTGGCTTTGGTTTGAACCTCTTTGCTATGTAGGTTCAGTTATTGTATAGAATTCTATTAGCCTAGTAGATAATAGTGATTGAAGTGTAGAGAAGAGGTTTGATGTTCATTTAAGATGATTATAGTTATCGTTGAAATCTCCTATTGTAATTGTATGCCAATTATAACTTCTTGCTTGAGATAACCAATTGTTAACTGTGTTTTGTGTAGTTTTAAGTTGTTCTGAGTGGTTTGATGGAAGGTATATTGAGATAAGATAGAGCTTATTATTTGATAGTAAATGGAAATCAATGCTTATTGCTGTGCCTGCTACTGTTTGTATATTAAATATATAAGATTGAAGTTTATAATAGAGCATAATTGCAGTCCCCATACTGGCTTTCTGTTACGTATTATCTTTTGGTTCAAAGTTGGATATGTAGATTTTGTAGAGTGGATTGGAAAGTGTTGAGATAGAGGAGTTTTTGAATTTGGTTTCTATGATTGAAATAATATGATAGTTGTTTTTGGCACAATATTCTAACCAGATTTGTAGTTTTAGAGGTTCATTAAGTTCTTGTATGTTGTGAGTTACAATATTGAGGTGATCTTTGATATCTATAAAGTTTTCATTAGAAAAAGTTTGTAGTATATTAGTAAAGTTATTATTGTTTACTTATAAAGATGATGTGTTTTGTTTTTGGGTTATTGAGGTTAAGTTATTGTCTTTTTTTGTTGTTATTATTTATTTTGCGTATGGGCAAAATATTCCTCAGTTGGGTTCTGAGAGAGGTAGAAGAAATCAGAAATTTCTTTAATTGTATAGTGTTCTCTTAATGTTTTTAATGTTTCAGTTGCTTTGTTTTGTTGAGTAATAGGTAATTCTATATTTGACATTTCTATGTTTTTTGTATTCAGTTCTTCTTGTATTTTTTCAATTGAGTCTGGAATTTTAGATTTTTAATCCAATAATATATCAGATCCACTGTTTTATAAGTGTGCATTATTAGTTATTTGGATCCAGCTGTCTGGTATTTTTTGAAAGTAATATGTTTGTTTTAGCATTTGTGCTATTTCTGTAAATCTTTTAGGTATATCGATTGGTAGAGTTAGATTGTAGTCTGTAATTTCAGAGGGGTTTACAGGTAGTCTGGGTTTGTCAGTTGGATTTGCTATTATAATTGTTTCTGGAAAAGGTATAGTAATCTTATATGTACTTTTAATTTCATTTATAAAGTTTTTTGCTAATGTGTTATCAGTAATCAGAAAAGAGTAAGCATTTGTAGTTTTGATTTTAGAAGGGTCTTTTGGAAGGTTTGGTTTTGCTTTAAAGTAATTATTTGGTATGACTTGAAAGGTGTAATGCTCTCTTAGCCATACTGTTATATCTTTTATATCTACTAGAGGGTTTGCTCTATCGATTGGGAAGTGTTGTCTAAGTTGTAGGTCTTCTATATCTTGATATGCCTATGGTAAGAGGGGTTTCATAAGAATGGGTGATGGTAATCTAAAGTAGTGACTGGGTATTTCTTTACAATCATAATGGTCTTGAAGTCATTTTTTATAGTAGGCTAGTCTTGTAAGTTCTCTTCTTTGTGTAATTGGAAATAGGTTTTTTATTGCTTTATCTAAGTCTTCTGGGTTTGTTGGTAAGAGTAAAAGTTTGACAAAGTAGGTTTCTGAAAGTTGTTCAAAGAAATAGATTTTATGTAAAGCTGTAACAATTGCTCTTGTTTGTAATCTATGTTTAATTGGTAAAATAAAAGAGAGTATATTTTGTATTTCTTCTGAAATAAGTTTTGGTGATTCTGGTGATTCTGGTAGTTTTGCTAAATATGATGTTAGGGCATTATTTAATGCTTCTTAAATTGCTTCTGTATCTATTGCATTTTTGTCTTTTGTAAAACTCTTGTAATATTTTAGAATCTTTGCTATATGTTTGAAAGATCGAGTCTTGAAGTTCAGGTTTGTTGTGTAGTTTATGATTAACTTCTGTCTCAGTTTCATGTAAATTAGATTTCAGGTGTCTCTGTTGGTAATAGTAATTGCATTAGTAGTTTTATAATTTTTTAGTGCCTCTGTAAACATTTGGTTGTATTCTGTTTGGTGTGGTGGCATAAATCTTTTGGCATGGGCAAAGGTTGTAAAAAAGGTTGGATTAGTATGTCTAAATTTTGCTTCAGATGCAAGAGGAATTGGTCTTTTAGTTGGCTTTGTTTATAGTTTGTGTTTAATAAATACTTGCATTTTTTCTTTAAATTTATATGCTTTGATTACATTATCATATGACCATTCTTTGCTATTGAAAGATGTATTGATTTTGGCCTCCAGATTGTCATTTACTTGTTGGGTTCATGTTTCTGTATAGTCAGTTTCCATTTCTGTTATATTACTTATACTTGCATCTTTTTGGACTATTTGACTATATGTAGGTTTGTTGTTTATATTTAGCATCATGGAGTTGTTTGTTTGTTCTATTTTTGTATCTATTTGGTTGCTTTGTTTTAGTTCTGTGGCTTGGTTGCTATTTGCTATTGCTTTGTAAGGGTTTTGCATTTCTATTAGTGTAGGTTCTATGTTGTGTTAGTTACTTATTTCTATATCTGGAGTTTGATTTTGTAGCATGCTTGTTTGATTTTCTTTTATGGCTATGTGAGCTTGTGTGTTGTGTGAAATAATTACTGTGTTGTTTTTTTTTCTGTAATGTTTGTTGTAATGTTGCTGTTGCCAGTTTGAGTTGTATTGTTGTGCTGGTTTGCTTAGGATGATGTTATTGCTTGTTTTGTAGAGAGTATGCTATATTACTCACCTTTGTTGCTAGCTGAAATTTGAAAAGGAACAGTATGTCTTTTTTTGTTGTATACATCTTTGTAAGTGGCATCTAGGTTGGTATGATATTGTTGCTATCTAGTAGGATATTTGTAATTGCTGCTCATCGTGTCTGGAGTTTCTGTTTTGTTACCTTGCAATACTACTAGCCTTGATAGTCTTAGTTTGCCTTCACAGTTAAATGTATTAAATTTTCTTTTTTTACTTTTGTTTTGTATAATTAAAGTGGTTGTATCTTTGCTTTATATCTTGTATAAATAGTTTTTTTGCACAAAGTAGGCTTTTTTATTTAGGTTTTCTTCTATTGTATTTACTATTTTTATTTTTGTTTTTTTGTCTTTGCTGATTTTTTATGTTTTGAGATCTGCAGGGAAATAACTCTACTATTTTTCTATTTACTTAGATTATTTAATAAAAAATTATATAAAAAAGAAAAAATCTTAAACTTGATCATAGAGAGTCAGTATAGAGTACTAGTTAGTTCAGAGACAGTATTTTTAGGTTTTTAGTATTTTGAGACATGTATATAGTCATATCTGTATTACTGTATTGTTTTTGATCTATATTATCAACAAACTCATTTAGGAAATAAATACTGCTAATTGTTTTGGTAGTTTTATATGTTGATCTTTAGAAGGGATCATTAGAAAAATTTTTAAGCAGATTTGTATCAATATATAGCATTTAATCAATGTATGAGAGGGAGTCAGTAGAAAAGAGACAAATCAAGTAAATTATTATTTTGAGAAAATCATGTTTTTGTTATGTTTACACAAATTTGAAAACATAATCTGGCCAAATCTGAATTAAAATTCTGAATATAATGATTATCGATAAGTTAATAGAAAAGGGACAAATTTATCTAATAGATTTGTTCCATTTCTATTGACTCATATTTATTCTTTAATAGGTATTAATTATACATTTGTTATTGTTTACTTTTTTTTGTTGGGTTATGCTTATACAATATTTGAATAAAATAACACTTATGGATGTTATTTTGGAGCATATAATTTAAAAAAAAACTAAAATTATGATTTGCATTTGGTATTAGCTCTAAACTGAGTGTTTCAAAGTAACATCCTGAGGTGTTATCTTGTGTAGATATGGTTTTATTATTGCCTTTAAGCTTCTTTTTCGTATTTATGAGTATAAAAAAAAAAGGTCTAAATTTTGTTAAAATGAAATTACCAGAAAATTTAATTGTATAGAATTTAGAGATTGAAACTGTTATTCATTTAATCATGATTAAGCTTAATCATTTTAAAATTTTATATGATTAATCATAATTAATCATACCAATGTAATCTGATTAATCTTTAGACTCATACATGATCGTATATAAGTATTGCCAAGAGAAAACCTGCCACTAGGCTTTCAATTATATTTTGTACTGATGTCTAGTATAAAATATAATTGAAAGCCCAATGACAAGTTTTTTCTTGGCATAGGAAATTAATCTTTTTTACTACCAGTATTTTATTTTTTTTTGATTTTGCATTTTTTTTTTTATACTTTGCCAGAACTGGATCTGTGTAGAAAACTGAAACTGATATTCTTTATTTATTGTCTTATTTTTAACTCTTTGAATAACTTTTTTTCTTTTGCTTCACCAAGAAGTGTAAAAACAGTTCAAGAATAATGAACTAAACTTGGCATAATATGAGTACTAGATTTTATCTTCTTAGTTGTAGTTTTCTCTTCTTCTTATTTTATTAGTTGACTTTCTTTTTTTTTGTAGGTTTGTACAGTACTTCATTCTGAAGATGTGGATTGGTGACAGGAGTGCACTTGGTATAATATGAGTCCAGTTCTTTTCTCTTCTTAGTTTTTGTTCTTCTATTTCTATTTACTTACCTTCTTTCTTTTATAGACTGTACTTTGCCTCAGAAATATGAATTTGTATTGGAAATGGCAAACTAGATTGACATAATATAAGTACTATATCTTTTTTTTTTCTAGTAGGTTTTTGGATCTTTTATTTTATTAACTAACTTTTTTTTTTTGTAGTTTTACTTTGGCCTGAAAATGTGAATCAGTAACAAAAATGATAAACTGAGCTTAGGATAAATTTTTTTTTTCTTTGTATCTTATTATAGAAATGTAAAAATAGAATTTGAACCTGAAAAGAAACTAGCATAGTAATAAGTACTAGTTTTTTGTTTTCTTTTTCTTTTATTTTTTTTGTAGGTTTGCACTTACCCAGAAATGTATAGTCTTTAAGGATTAGAATTTCACAACATAAGGTTAACAAAAGAGATGAAAGGCATCATGTTAAAGTCATAATGTAATAATTATAATTGTCAGTTTGTAAAATATCAGAAATAATGTAAAGAATTTAATTTGAATTAAATGATTATACAGTTATGGTTAAATGATTACATGATTAATAAATGATTAATGATTAATAAACAGTCAAACAATTAGTAAATGGTTAAATGATTAATAGATGGTCAAGTGATTAATAAATGGTCAAATGATTAATAAATGATTAAATGATTATTACTTATATAACTTATAGTTAAATAATGTGATTAATTGTAAGCATAATATTTTGCAGTTCCAATCCCTAATAGAATTCTGAATAAGAGAATTACCAAGCCAACATGAAAGTAATGACTGGCACTAAAATTAGTAAACTATTAAATTTGAAAATTTTGATTATGATCTTGAATTCAATAGCATTTGATCTTGCAAGCATTTAGTTTTTATTAATAAGTTAGATTAGAATTATTTTTTTATTATATAGCTAATTAAAATTTACTATATTTTCATGAAGTAATGCCTATCTGTGTTATTTTAATAATGTGCATTATTTAGAGTATGTGCATGAGCATTATTTTGAAATGAAGGCCAATTTTTTAATAGCTTAATTTATAAAATAACACCTATATGAGGATCATATGTAAGATGCATTATTTAGGGATGTGCATAGGTGTTATTTTTAAGAAGCATGATTTTTTAAATAATACCTATCCATTATTATGATAAGATTATATTTTCTATCTTATAATCTCCTAAGACTTGTGTTTATTGACTAATCAATATTATTTTGGTTTGTAATTTAGAGAGATACAATAGAGATGCATAAAAAATATTTGTAATATTAAATATAATTTAAACTTTATAATAATGAGAAAACATCAACTCTTTCTGCCGATCACCAAAACACAAAACCTGCAGAAACAAAAATCAAAACTAACAGGAAAACCACTGTCAAAACTGTGCTTGAAGAC
>CAJVQA010000822.1:0-29649 GCA_910591915.1 Cetraspora pellucida | reverse complement strand
TTTTTACTTAGAAAGTATATTGCTAAAATTAATTGTTAAATTTTTATTATAAAAATTAATTTTAAAAAAATTGATATAGGCAAATTTGCCTGTGTTATAATCTAAGGGATAGAGGAGCACATGACCAACCAGGCTGCTAAAATCACTGAAGAAAAAGAATACATAAGTATACTATATTAGGCCATTTGGATTGGAAGTCTGAGAAAGTTTGTTGTTGGTTCTAAGTTGCACCTAGTAGAAGATGATAAAGAAGAAATCAGAAAGATAGGTAACAGGGTTTAGATGAACTTTATAAGAATAATAATAGTTTAATAAGTAACTCTAACTGCAAGTGTTGGTTTCGGCCATAGCATTAAACCAGGTTAGCAGTAAAAAAGAAATATAGCTCACTCTAGTAAGTTTGTCTTGAGGATAAAAATAGTCTGAGAACTATAGTTCTATAGTTAAATACAAATAGATTTGGATCTGTGATCTGGTGAAATTAATACTAGGGTCAAATCAGAGGCTTTAAATAGAACATCTAAGCAGGAGTGTTAGATATAGCAACTGGTAGAAAAACTCTGAGCAGACTCCTTAAATAGGTAATATAGAAAAGTTATATATGTAGCTAGTTGTACACTCATCTAATAGTTCACTATAAATTTGTCTATATAAAACATATATTTGATATAAGTATTTATAAAAAGCTAAGACCAATGAGGTTATCTTAATACTAAAAAAAAAAAATTTTTTTAAAATATCTTAGTTAGCTACAGTAAATAAAAAAATATTTTACAAAAATCTAAAATAATTTGTATTATTTTAAAATACTTTTTTTATTATTAATTTTAATTACAATTAACAAATTTTATTAGACAAGTAAAAGGCTAAGAGAAGATATAATTTTTAAATTACAACTTATATATTGTTATAATTTGAATATTTTAAGAATATTTTTATAATTCTTAAAATTTTTAATTGTTTCATGCATTTTTGCTTATTTTCAAATATCTTTGCAATTTTTTATTTCTTTTTAAAATTATTCACTGATATTATTAATATTTAATTTAGATTTATTTGATGAAAATCAAGATACTAAAGAAGAATTGTAAAACTTTTTTTTTTTTATTATTATTTTCAAAGAATTTTTCTTTTTTTTTAGCTAAATTTAAGTAAATCAAAATATAGAAATTTAACCTTTAAATGATACTTTTTTGTTTTTTTGTTTTATTTACTAATACATCTTTTTAAGTTTTACAGATTTATTAAAACTTTTTGAATATCTTTAAAATTTTTTTTTATATTATAATTTTTTTATAAATATATCTTTTTTTTTTATCTTTATTTATTTTTTATTTGTATTTAATATATAAATTAATTAAATAAAATTGATACAGATTAAAAATAATTAAATTTGATTAGTTAATGATTAAATAAAAAAATTACATTAAATATATTAAAATATGTAAATAGCAATATTTTAAAATAAAATAAAATAAAATAAATTTATTAATAAAATTATTTCATAATTTTTAAAATATTTTGAAATTATAAAAACTTTTTCTACTAATTACTTAAACACAAATTTAGCAAAAAGCAAAAACCAAGTTTATACAAAAATAATTATCTAAACTACTTTAATAGATCTAAGTAAAAAAAAAGAGCATTCAGAAAAAATATAGAAAAAGAAAAGGCAGCTAAAAATAAGCTAACTAACAAGAGAAACAAGAAAAACAAAAATTTTTTTCTTTAAGAAATTACATGGAAAACAAAAAAATTTTTTTTTAAAAAAATATATAGAAAACAAAATTTTGAGAAATTGGCATTAACTCTGTATCACAGATCTGTTTTGATCATGAAAATGTAAACAAGCAAACAAACCAGTCATGTGTAAACCAAACAAAGCATACACATACACAACTTAAAGCAAAAATATAAATACATTAGAAGGATATAGTGACAGTCTAATGACAACATATATCAAAAAAGCATATTGGACTATTAACAGTATATACAATAGGATATTTCTTAAACAAGCAGGTAAACCATATATAACATTTGATAAAGAAAACAGAATTATCATTATGCTAACAGAACAAAATTCAAATAAGGTTGTACTATTAAGATTAACAAGAGAGTTAATAGAAAAAACAAAGAAAAAGTAGCTAAAAAAAAAAAAAGTTAAGCATAGTAGAACAAAGTAACTATGCAATAATAATAGAATCTGTTTTAGAACAAACAGATAACATATCAAAAAGCAACTTCAACCAACAAAAATAAAATTAATTCAAGAAATTAGACAAGAGTCAGTAGTAAAAGTAAATATAGAAGAAGGCAGACAATACAAAAAAAAAATACAAAAACTAGCTTAGCAGTTCAACAAAAAGAAATTACAAAGGTAAGTTTTAGTAATAGAAATAGCAAAATAAAACCAAACCAAGTCTTGCAAAGTCAAAAGAAAATAGAAAAACACAAGCAAAAGAGTGCAAACACAAATTAAAAAAAATCAAAACACAACATAACAACAGAAGAGACAAAAGCATAATATGAAATAAAACAAGAAATTAAGAGAAAAATTGACATAGTAGAAGAATCATTAGAGAAGAGCATGTGGGCACTAAGCAAAAGAAATTGCAATCAATATAACAGTCTACTTGCTAACATATTAACATATAATATGCTAGGAACAACAAAAAAAGAACATATAAAATTCATCAAGTGGTTATTAAAAAATAATAAACATATTAAAGCTAGTAAAGAAGTCTTCAAAAGAGATAACTTGTGGATAAAGGTAGACTTTAATTGTGAATATAATAGAAATAAAGCAATTCAAAGAATTAGCAAAAAAGAAGATGATTAGTATAAACTAATATCAGAAAAGTAGGAAGACAAAAAAGAAAAACAAAGACTATATAATAAAGAATACCAAAAATAAAGAAACAGTTCAACAAAAAATAAAAGAATAATATACAACAAGAAAGAAAATGAGATCAAGAAGAACTTAAATGACTACAAGATAAATGAAAAGTCCAATAACAAAGCATACATAATAATATAGGACTTGCTAACAGATATCAATAGAAGAGAGTTAGAATATATTTAGAAAAGATTCAAGAATATCCAAGTAATAAGAATTAAAAGATCAAAGTACAAACAGTATTATTACATTTACTATGTCTATAGATTTTTTTGACTGTTTATGTCTATGTCCAGTCTATGTTTATGTCTATGTTCACAGATGTCCATGATGTTTATACATCTTATTGCTTAATATATATTATTAAAAATATATAATTATATATAAATTTAATAATAATCATTTTTACTTAATGTACAAAATTAAGTTGTTATTATAAATTTTTGAGCTATTAATATTTTTTTTTGTGCAACATGTTTATATATTGTTTATATATTTGTTTATACATCTGTTCACACTTATCTATTAACAACACTGAGTACAAAGCACTTGCAATAGTGCAAATAGAAGAAGCTAAAAAAGAAGACATTTTATAGGCTATACCAGTTAATAATAATAAACTAGTACAAATAACTAAAGAGGAAGAAAACTATGAAGCCAAAGAAAAACAGAGAAAATATATAGCAAAGCTAACTGAATTACTCAAAAATGCTTCAAAAGTCTTACTACTGCAATGTCTAAAAAGCAAAAGTGTAAAGTCAGTTCACATTTCTTTAAATAGGAATGAAAACCAAAAATGAACAGCAATAGTTATGTTTGCAACAGAAAAAGATATGAATGTAGCTCAAATAAAACCAATTTTGTATAACAACTTCAGAGTTTATTGGGTTAACAAAAGAAAAAAAAAAGATAAGAAAAAGAGAAAGTCTTAAAGTAGATAGAGAAAGAAGTTGAGACAGATTTAGCCAGACCTCAGATGCAGAAAAGGATAAAAGCAGCAAACAAAGACAAAGAAATAAGGCTTACTCAAACAAGAATAGAAACAGAAATAGTGTAAATCATAAAGATACTTCACTAAAAGAAAGAAAAAAACCCCAAAATGAATACAGAAGAAATTAAGCAAGAGACACAAATACAAGAAAAGAAAAAGAAAAGAATCTCAAAAGAAGAACAGAAAAATTCAAAACACAAAAAAAGAAAAAAACTATATATAGAAAACATCTTAGAGCAAATTTGGAAGAGACTAAAAAGACTAGAAGAAACAAGAGATATAGCTAAGGAGGACCTAGCTAATCACTCCTAAAGGCATCCTAGTTGAACTTACAAACATGGATAAGAAGATTAGAAATTTTCTACATAGTGAAAGAAGGGCTTTTAAAGAAAGAAATAAAGACAAATCTCCTAATCCAAAAAAAAAAAAAAAAAAAAACAGAAAACACAGAGACAAGATACAAATGTTTAAAAGATAAATGAAAAAAAGAGAGAAAAGAAATAAAAATTGTATATCACAATGCTAATAAACTTAAGACCAGAGGTTAGAAACTAGAAAACCTGCTAGGCTTGACAAAAGAAGAAGAAATAGCATTTCTGAACATAACAGAAACTAACATTATAGAAAAAGAAATAAAAATCCTGTTATATAATCTTAATAAAAATTTAAAAGTTACTAAACAAGTGCAATATAAGACAAGAAAAAATGATCAGGTATTGGAATTTTAATAGATAAAACTTAGAAAAACATATCAGAGCAATTAAAAGATTTAGTGAATACATGATAGAAGTAAGGCTATACTTTAAACAATTAATACTGATAGTAGTAGATGTGTATATTTCATCAAACAACAAAATGATTAGTAAGAAAATATAGCAAAAAATTATAAAAATAATAACAAACAGAAAAAAGAATACAGAAGTAATTATACTTAAAAATTTCAATCACATAGTTAACAACATACTAGACAAACTAAATCTATAAACAATAGAATATAAAAGACTATTAATCTTTAATTGGCTTAAGAGGCAAGAGTTTATAGACTCTTTTAGAAGCTTGCATCCAACAGAGAGAGCATATATATGGTTAAATCAAGAAGCAGCAACAAGAATCAACTATATCTGGTTATCAAAGACACTTGCAGCTGGCCTTTAGGAAGCCAATATAGAAGAAGCAGAAAGCATAACAGACAGTAACTACAAGATACTAACAATGAACATATAGGTAGAACATGTAATCATAAACTGCAGCTACACAGAAATTAAACATAAAAACCAAATAAGAACAATATATCTACATAAGAAAGCAAAACAAAAAGATTGAGAAAAATATGCTAAAGAGCTTCAAGTACAATTAGAGTAGAAAAAAGTGCTGAAGCAATTAGAAGAAGATAGAATAAGCAATATGTACTATACAGATGTGTTGAACTACATATAAAATGCAATAGAAGAAGCCATAATAGAAGTAGCAAATAAATGAATATCAAAAAAGAAGATATTAATACAAAGGCAAACAAAAGACATTATCAAAGGAAGTCACAACAGTGCAAGCATACAATTAAACTACAACAAATAATAAAAAAGGCAAAAATGAGAAGAAACCAAATAATAGAAAAAGAAGAAAAGAAAAAAATAAACAATAAACTTAAAAACATTGGCAAAAAAATAGGAGTAGTATTACCAAAACTACACAAATAATAGTTAAAAGCATAATTAGATAATATAAAAGGTTGGCAAAGGATCTTGAAAAACAGAAAAAAAGAGGAGTAGGAACAAATACAAAGAAAACAAATAGAAGAAAATATAAACAAAAGATGTGAGATAATTAAAACTGATCAAAGATAAATGATTGCTAGCCTGTTAAACAAACTATATAAAAAGATAATTCTTGCCAGATTTATAGTTCAAAATGAAGAGAAAGTCAGTTTAACAACAGAACCTAAGGCTGTTCTAAATGGTCTAACAAAGCACTTTGAAAACCAATTCAAAAAATGAAGAACCAACTAGAAAAAATAGCAGAGAAATAGAAAGAAATATAAAACTCAAGAGAATAGATCCAAGAATTCTGGTATAAAAAATTAAAAGAAAAAATAGAAGAAGAAGAGTAAAAAAATACTTTAAAAGAACTTAAAGCCAATACAGCCTCAGGAATCTCAGGCATAAGCTACACTTGAATAAAATAAGCAGAAAAGAAATCACAGAAGATTTTTAGAGCTTTTGCAAATTTGGTTCTAGAAACTCTATCTAATTCCAAAAGATGTAGACTAAGAATATAATTTAAACAATATTAGACTAATAGCACTAATTAAAACCTTTAGGAAGTTAGTTACAAAGGTGATAACAAGAAGTTGGTCAAAATATTTATGAAGAGACAAATACTCAAAGGACCAAACTATGCAAGTTTGCCTAACAACTTAACAGAATAATCAATACATATACTAAATATGATAATAGAAAAAGCACAAAAGAAAAATAAAGAAACCTGAATACTTTTGCAAGACATAAAGAAGGCATTTGACTTAGTCCTACTGGAAAACCTAGAGTGAGCTCTCAAAAAAATCAAAATACCATAAAAAACAATAAAATATATTATTAACTTCTTTTGTAAATGATAACTTAAAGTAATTACAGCTTATGGTTTAACAGAAAAAATAACAGCAAGAGATGGTATAGACCAAAGAGAGGTAATCTCTTCACTAATTTGGTAGCTTTTCTATGATCTGCTGTTAGAAAGAATTCAAGAAAACAAATTATTGAATTATACAGTAAAACAAGAAACATCAAGCAACACAGACATTAATTGTATTATAAACATAGACAAGTAGCAATTGCTTATGTAGATGATACTACATGGATTATGAAAAGCAAAAACTAATTGCTAAAATTCTTGAAATTACAAAAGAGTTCTTCAAAGCAAATAATATTGAAATAAATGAAGTGAAGTTAAAGCTCATAGTAATAAATTCTAGATAGAAAAAAAAAATAAAGAAATTACATTTGGATGAAATAGAATAACAAAAAAGCCAAAAAACAAAATTATAAGATCATTAGAGATTTGCTAAATAGCAGAATAGAGAATCACTAGTCTGCAAAAAAAGCAAAAAAAATAGTTAATCAAACAGTCAAAGATCTTAGATATAAAAAAATGACAATGAGCCAAATAGCATATATAAACAATATGATAATAATCCTAAAATAGAATATTTTTTGCAGTTAACAAAGATGTCAGAAAAGATAATTGACAGAATTTACCAATCAATAATATATATAACCAAACATAAGTGCAATATGATGAAAACTACAAACAACAGTACAATTAAGTACAAAGATTTAGGAAACTGTAAATCATTAAGTCAAGAAATAGCACAAAAGCAAATGAGTAGTTTATTTATAAAACTTAATAAAAAAGATTCTCTAGATGATCTAACAAAGCTTAGAATAATACAAGGATGCCAGAAAGCAGACTTAATAAAAGACATTTGGGAGTCTAAAAGAAGACCAGAAGAAACAAAGTATTGAAAGCACAACTTAGCTTGTTAGACAATAATCAAGGCAAAAGAAATAGAAATAAATATCAGAACAGAAAACTATTTATGAAAAGTATATGATTATGAGACAAGAATAAGAGACTTAGTTAAAACCAAATTTTGAATAACAAGTAGCAGCATAATAAACAGATAAGGCTTACTATATTTGAACCAACTTAAACATAAAATAAGAGAGTCTAATCATATAGAAATAGCTCAAAAGTATCCAAGAACTGTTATATAAAAGGAAAAAAGCCAAATAGTTTAATGAAATAGAAGAAAAAATGTTAATAATACAGACAAGCAAAGAAATACATAACCAATACAAGATCAATAACTACAATACTCAGGCACTAATAATTAATTGAACAAATATATTTAAAAACAGAAAAAAGAAAGAGTAGATTATATATAGAATGAAACACAATCAACAACTCAGCAAAATATTAAGAAAGAAAAAAAAAAGATTTTAGCCAAATATTGGCTTTTGTGAAAGATAGAAGGAAAGATACACATAGAGATAAGTAAATACAAAGGATGTGAAAATAGAACAAAATAATTAACAGATAATTGTAAAAAGTAAATAAGATAGAACAATAATATAAAAGCAGTTTCAGAAACACTAGTAGAAAAAGGCAGTAACAAGATTAAGGATAGAATATATATAAATCATTTTTTATATAATCTTTGTAGTACAATATAATTTTTATAAAAAATAAAGCTTTGCTACTAATAAAGCTTTGCTACTAATAAAACTTTTTACTATTACAATTAATTTTTATCAAATTTTTATATAATATAAAATAAAATATATTCTTTATAATAGTAAAATTTTTAATAAATAAAATAGTTTAAAAAAATATACTTGTATATATTGCAAAGTTTTCTATAGTGGCTTCAAATTTTCTGTAGTTACACAAAATTATTAAAAATGATTGGTTCAAATTATATGATCTTCATATAATTTATATTAACAATTTATGATACCTAATTTTTAAATATATATATATCAATCAATTTTTAACTAATTTTAATAAATTTACTATTATTAGAATTAGAAAAGCATATTCTACATACTAACATCCTTCATGATTAACAAAACCAAGTCATTACAAACCTTGGACTCACTCTATCATACTTTGTATATAATAGCAATAATCAAGATGAAACTATTACTCCTCTCTTATAAAGAATCTACTATAACCTACTTATCTCATACATTTATAACAACTTCAAGGGCTACACTATACAAGTCTTTTGGCTAACTAATCTAAAACATCAAACATATAATAAGCTTAGCTCACATTGCTCAGTTCTTATCTATATGAATGATACTCTTTGAATTGCATCCTCATAACAAGAACTATCACTAATTCTTTTTGCACCTAAATCATTCTTTAACATGGCTAATGTACAAATTAATCCTTCCAAATCTGTACTTACAACTAATAACAAACAAATTAACTATATCTCTATTATATACAATAACCATTCTCTCAATCTTTATTTACCAAATGAACTATTCAAATCCTTAGATGCTAGTTTATACTTAACAACAAACAAGCCAAACAAACCAAACTTATCACTGCAAAATTATCACATTTTGTTAAAATTGCAAGTACCAAACAAATTACTGATACATATGCATATTATATTATCAATACTGTCATTATTCCTACAATCGAATATCAACTACATAACATTGTTCTTAATCAATACACATGTAACAAAATGCTTACAAATCACATAGGACTTATCAAAAGTAAAGCCAAACTTAGTCAGACAATCCCTACTAGCACATTACTCCACCCCCAGTTATATAATATCTGTAATATATAGAATATTCAACTACAACATTATATCACAAACTTTACCAAGAGACTTAATTTGTCTGATCTATTAGAAACAAGTACTTGCATTAGGCTTCAGCAACTTCAGAACAACCTGTGGTCATCTACTAGTATTCTGATACATGATAATCCTATCATTGATGGACCTAACAAACATACTGTTAACTTTAAAATTATCCAACTTTTTAACCATCTTGGTATTACATTTTCATCTAACCCATTATATAATATTTCATATACTGTTCAAGAAGGATCTATTTCACTTGAATCATTACTTTCATCACATTCAAAATATTCAACTTTCAAAAAACAACTTAGATACTGCTGTATTCTTTATTTAGATCAACTAATTATATTCAATAACTTATGCTTCTTAAACTGGAAACACATATCTATACATATAAATAAAATCTCTAAAGGCAAACAGCCACTTTGGTTTAATTATCTAGAAGACCAAACTACAAGTCATTCATATAATTGTACTCTTTATCAACACCTACATTTACCTAATACAAACTACTACAGTTATTCAACTGGACACTTTTCTTAAAGGAAAAAACCATGGCTTATTACAGTACTTAATGATTAAATTATTACTGGCAAAGCCAGAAGACAGCCCTTTTCTTCAAGAACTATCCTTATTACTTATTGGCAATGCTATATAGAACAACAATTTACTCGTTTATATCCACTTCTACTGATTCAATTACAAATATGTCCAGGTTGCTCTCTCAATTCTTACACAATTGCCAACAAATATACAATCAACATTCCTATCAATCTTTCTTCTAGATTCTTTGGTCAAGTCAACACATATAACTAAACCCTCAACTTCAATGCTAACTATCTTGATATTATGTACTCTATTGCAATTTGACATCCTATTCAAATTCCTAATCCTCCTAATATCAACATTACAACATACTTAATTTCAATGATATTTGAACTCAGTACTTTAACTAACAATCTTCAAAAAATTGCTAACTACAATGCACAACTATCAGAACTTCAATTCTATACAGATGGCTCTGTCATCAACCTGGGCACCTCACAATGCTTTATAGGCATTGGATGGGTCCAAATTTTAATCAACAATATAATATATATCTTTCAAGCCCAAATAAGATACTGGCTCTGCTCATAAAAGCTAAGTTTACTGCTATCCTAACAGCCCTGATTACTGCTCCTAGAAACTGTACTATACATATACATACTGACTCATAGTCTGTAATCTCTAAATATTACAGTCTTTTAAATTCATCTTATACACACATATTATACTTCTCATTATGGAATACACTTATCAACTTTATTAAATCATACAATATCTATATTATTTTCCACAAAGTTACTGCCCATCAGGACAATCAGTACAACAACCTTGCAGACCAACTTGCATGCAGCTACTACAACCTGTCATATCTTACCTTTATGCTCTACAATATTTACAACCTTGCATACACTTTAAATCTTGAAAACTTTCCTTTGGAATTACCTACTTGCCATAGTATCAATACAATATGTTATGCATATATTTATGCATTATAGATTACACAATACCACTTTCAAAAATGAGACAAAATCTTTAATCAAGTTAATTGGCAAGCTACCTGGCTATACATCAACAATAACCAAAAGATCTCAAACTTTTCGCACAGCTTTCAGTCCTCTACTCTTAAATTCTTTAGAATCAAAATTCTACTAGATGATCTTTCTACTTCACACATTCTATATAAATGATATTATTCATACTCACCTATCTGTCACCAATGTCATCAAATTAGTTTTCATCTTCACTGGACAACCTGTTCATCTAATCAATTGCTATACAGCCTTATAGACATTTTACTACAACATATTATAAACACTAAAACACTCGACACTATTTCAAATACTATAACCAATTTATATAACCAAATCAAGCTGTTGAGTAGTATAACTATTCATAGTATACCAGACTTACCTTCAATTTTTTCAACTCTAATAGGTCTTATACCAAATGAACTCATTGACATTATTGCAAACCTGTCATTCAAAAAAGTAGCTATAACATTTGTTATCAAGTTTTTACTTCATCTTAATCAACAAATTTATCATAAAATCTAGATTCTATATTGTATCTCAAGATTTACAGCCCAAATCCCTAAATATAACACACTTTCAAACACTGTCTCACTTTCATTACATTCTCTTTCACTCAATTCTATCAGGTTAAAAATAAACTCTTAGTATATCTAATGAATTAAATATTAAACTAATCCTCTATACATAATTATTAATACTCAAATCTAGGTAAGCCTTAGCCACTCCAGTTGGTTTAGATCACAAATAAATTAGTCTGAGCTTCTATTCTTTCTATAATATTTTAAAAGCAGAATTGTACTTTATATAAAATCTTAATTAAATATTCAATAAAGATAGAAGCATGGCCTCACCATTAACATTAAAAAAAAAAAAGTTTTTTTATTAAAATTAGCTTTTATTAAAGTATTCCAAAGTGGTATTAGAGAATTAGTAAAGAAACAAAAAGGTCTGGCTAAGATTGAAAACATTTTTAATTATAAAGTTAAATAGACTAATACTTTTTTAAATTATTAAAATTAATTTTTTTTTATAATCTACTTAGTAATCATAAATTGGCTGTTATATTAAAATAGTAATATTTAAAATAGAACTTATTTATTAAGATGCATTCTTGGCAAGTTGTTAATATATTATCAAAATATGTAAGATATAATATTAAGTTTTAAGATTTTTATTAAAATAATTATGAATTCTCTTAAAGATTCAATTTTTTGTAATTATTTAACTTTTTTTGCTAGTATCTAAGTAGCTAGAATATATAGATTTAATTATAAAAACATTAGAAATAAATTTGTAAATATAGTTATTAAATTTTATATTAAGTGAAACCAATAAGATTATTAATTTTAAAATATTTTTTTAATGTAAAAATTTTTTCATATTAGAAGTTTTATATTAGTTGTATTTAAAAATTATTTAATATTTGTAATATTGTAATTATTTAATTTCTTTTTAAGATAAAAGATATTAGTATAATATAAAAGAATTTAATTTATAGAAGTGCTAAAAATTTTTTAGATTTGACCAATTATTACTATTATATAAAGTTTGCAATCTTAAAATATATAGTCTTAGTATAATTTAATAAATTTGTATATTTATTTGTATTAATAAAAACTAGAATTTATAATAAAATTAATGTATTAATAAATATAGCACCTTGTAGTTGTTGTAAATACAATTTTTAAAAAAAGAAATTAAAGTTTAAATAGTTTAAGTTTTTTAAAGTATTAAGACTAATGCTAAATTCTAAATCTAAACTAATTAGTTAATATATAAATATCTAGATTAAATAAAAAAAAGTTTAAAACTTCTTAGTTTAGTTTTACTATTTGTTTAATTAGTTGATTATAAGCTCTATTAAGAAAGTTTATTTATAAAAAAAAGAAAAATAATAAGTATAGCTAATAAAAAAACATAAAAAATATTATTATTTATTATATAAATTATTTGTTTCTATTTTATATTAGCAAATTGTAGTTTTTTTAAATTAATTTTGGCTTTAGCTATTATTTTTTTGGTACTAATATTGGCTTTCTGTTAGTTAAGAATTATGGTATTAAATATTTAAAAAGCTTTTTATTATTAATTATAATTAGTTGTTTTTTTATTAAAAAATATTAAATCATTTGAATCTAAAAAGTTTGTAACCAAGATAAATTTTGATAAATTAACTTTTATATTAATGAATTTATAAAATAAAAAGTAATATATAAAATGTTAATAAGAGAAATTTTGTTTTTGCAATATATGCTATAACTAAGTTTTTTGTATTTAGAGAAGAGATTTTACTAAGAAGCCTTTAGTATTCTTTATATATTCTTGATATCAGTAAATTATAATATATCTTTTAAAGAAGAAAAAATATTGTTTTTTTTAATTGATACCATTTTTAATAAAATAGAATACAGTTAGGATCTAAAGTAACAATTATTTTATTGATTTAATAAAAAGCAAGTATGATATCAAATTTACAAACTTATTAAAAACATGTATTTTTTTAAGAGCTATGCATAAAATAAATATGTAAATTGAATTAAAAGTTTTTAACATATTTAAAAAAAAATTTGGATTTTATTTTTATTTATAATTGTACTTTCTAAAATTTGATTAAGTTAGGGAACTCTTTCCTGAAAATCTCAAAACTATAAGTAAAAATAAAAAAACAACAAAAGTTCAAATAAATAAAATAATTATATATAGACAAAGGCAACTACAATATATTACAGAACATAGTATAGTTTAACATAAGTCAAAATAAAGTGCAAAAGAGAAGTGACATCAACAACAAACAAAATACCAAAGCAACAGGTGGCCTTTGAGCCAATCTTTAAATTTATATTCAAGACAGAACAAAAGCTCAAAATGGAAAGCTACAATATCAGAAGCAAAACCAACAACAATAGCAACAACACAAGTGAAAAAAAGAATAAAATAGATACAGTACATCTTATTACAAAGGCAATAAAACCTTACTCCGATATAGCTTCATCTTACAAAAGAGTAAAAAGTGGTGAAACTGGCATACTCTTGGCAAAAACAAAGATGACATCACTCCAAAACAATAACAACAAAACAAAACAAGTTCAAACCAGTTTTGATAACAACATAACAGAAATGGAAAGCAATAACAACAATCAACATACTGCAAACAACAACAATAGCAACAGCACAATCACATTAGCAAATATGGATATATCAATAACTCAAAATAACACAACAAATCAAAGTGCAAACATAAATGAGTATAACAACCAAGCAGAAACTACTAGAAATTAAAATATAGAAATAGTAGATAGTGACCAAATGGAAATAGAAGGTAATAGACAGCAACAAGACAGTAACACAACAGTAGAACAAGCATCATCATGAGCAATATACAGCCAAATAGCACAAAAAAATATAGTACACAGAAGCAACACACAAAGCACAAAACAAAATAACTTTACAGAAGAATGAACACAAGAAATAAACAAAAAATTAGAAGAAGAGATACACAAAGCATTTGACAAAACTACATGAAACTATGACAAAATAGTAGAAGCACTAAAAAGTAAAGAAGAAATTCAAGACTTCATCAAATATAAAATGCAAACTAAGCAAACAAACTAGGCACTACACCTAGCAATTAAAGCTAAGTTTAGACATAGAAATGCCACATTCTTTTTCACCTTCACTAGATAAAAAAATTAATGCTACAACACCAAAAAGTCTATGAAAACTTGTTTCAAGAAGCATTAAAGAAATATAAACTAACTAACAAAATAACCATTACTAATAGGAAAACAAGAGATTTAATTCATCAAAAGCTATAACAAAAAATAATGATTGATTACCTAACCAATACAAAGTTCTATAAGATGTCAACAAAACAAATATTCTATCTTATCAAATATTGCAAGAGATTTACCAAAGATAGAACCATAGAAAACAACCCAGACCTATACAAGATCATACAAAAAGCAACAACTGCTCATTTACAGCAATAACCAACAGATCCTAATCAAATTCCAACAAATATCATTCAAATACTCCCCTTTGACTTACCTATATAACACAGAGAATATATTAAAGCAGTTATTGCAGCTTTACACAGAATATACCACTTTGATAAACTATCAGACACCTACTTTACATTACTAGAACCACTGCCTAACTTAGTGAAAGAATTATATTCTAAAATCAAACATCTTTTTCTAATTACAAAGAAAAGCCAATTAAGAGAACTTGCAGACATAACAAGAAAACTAAGAAATTACTACTCTTTTGATAGAATTCCAAGTAACTATTTCAACCTACCACTTCTAAAAAAAACCATTACCAGCAGCTTACCAAAATTTAGAGCCTATGTACAGACTTTACTTTCTTATAGATCTACAAGACCCAGATACAGATATTAAAGAAACAATCCAATTATTACAAGAAGATTATTTCTTTGAAAGATTACCTAATGACTACTTTCTAGCAAAGCTATACTTGGCCAAAAAAACTAGCAAAATCAAAACAACTGATAGCTTCATATATCCAATAACTGAAAACTACAAGCAAAAAAGTTTATCCAACAAATTAGACCATAGTACAAGTTTTTACTTCCTTTACTACTGCATATCATGACAGTAAACCCTACAGACAAACCTGACCTACCAGAAGACTCACAACAAATAACAAAATATAATCTAACTCTACTAATAACAACACCTAAAGCACTCATGCAAACAGCAAATTTACTTAAAAAAACCTACTTTTTCTATAAGATTCCAACAACTTGGATTCAAATAGATTAACAAGCAAATCAATTACAATCAAACGAAACAACAAACAATAAACAAAACAAACCCAATATTCCTCAAACTCTAACAGAACTGCAGAAGGAATTAGAAAAAATTACAGACTTGATATACATTAACATACCTATAAATCAACAAGAAGATATTACAAATACCTTAATAACTTTACACTAATACTTTAATATCAAAACAATACCTGACTACCTATTACAACTATCACCACTCCTAGAACCAAAATGGAACATCTTCGTATAAATTAAATGTCAATTGATCTAAACATAAACAGTACAATAGAAACATCTAAACAACCTCCAACAAATAACAACTTATTAGATAACATAAAGATCACAACACATAATATACAAGGTGCAAATAACAAACTTAAGATGCAAATATGGCTAGAATACTGCTATAAAAATAATTACAAAATAGTCAGCATGACTGAGACAAAGCTCACTGAATCAACACACACTAGATTTAAATTACTAAATCCTTATTACAACATATACACATCAAACTGCATTAGCAAAATTGCAAAAAAGCAAGAATCAAGCATGGGCATAGCAATAGCAGTATCCAAATTTTTGTAGCCATATATACACAATATTATAACACTAGAAGGCATAGCAATCACAATTGATTTTTTTTTTCACAAAGCCAAAAAATAAGAATTATATCTGTCTACTTGTCATCTAATAACAAAGTGCCAAGCAATAACATACAAAAAGAAATTACTAAATAGGTTACATATAGCTATGCACATAATTACAGCACTATAGTTCTTGGAGATTTTAATTTTGATAGACAAAAATGAAAGGCTTAACCTATGTTGCAACTTTTTACAATGATGAAATTCCAAGAAATGAATAGCCTTTTAGATTACTTTGACATTAACTTACCTACTTGGACAAAAGGACCTTTACACAGCCAGATTGATAACATATGAAATCTAATACATTAATGCCCAATATAGACCAACCTGAAATAATTAGTGCTGAACTGATAACAGATAGCAATCATAGTATAATTACAACAACATGGCAAACAAACATAAGTATCAAAAAATATAGACCTAAAACAAGACAAAGAATAATTCTTTTATACAACAAAATGACATTAGATAACTGAACAGATTTTAAGAATGATATCAATAAGCATATAAAAAAAAAAAAAAATAAACTTGACCAAGAGATCACTACAGAAGAGGAACTAAACAAAAGCTGGAATATTCTAAATCAAGCAATCAAACAGACAGCCAATAACAACATATCTAAAACTAAAACAAGTTCCAAACTACATTATGCATTTTCTAAAAAAGCTACAAAGCTTCATGCTGCTTTGCAAAAAATTAACTAAACAATAACATACTTAAAAAGAAATAACCAAAATACAGCTGCAATATCAACTTAAAAAATTAACAACAATATTGACAAGATTAATAACTATACAAGAATACAATTACCTAAGCTCAATCCTATACAAAACATTAATACACCATTAGAAGACTCTATTAAACTACTAAGGCACCAACAAAAAATGATATACCAGGCCCAAAAAATTGAAAACAATATAGCCTATAAGCAAAAAATTCAAAATAATATTATAAAGAGACATAACAACTTCTCAACTAATACTATGAAGATGATTAACAGTATAATACAAAGACATACAAATCCAGTTATACTTAACAACATTATACATACAAACAAAATCATAACAGAACTGCAGGCAATCAAAAAAAAATCAAAAAACACTTTGAAGAATAAACAAAAAGCAATTCTATAAACAATAATTACTAGGTAGAATGGCAAGAACAATATCAGCCATATAGAAGAATAGACAAGTCCTAGTACAATACATTACTAAATCCTATAACAACACAAGAAATACAAACCAATCTACAGAAATCACTGAATGGCAAGGCAACAGAACTACAACAAATATCAAATGAAATGCTAAAATATATAGATATATACACTTGTAATCTTCTACTTAAAATCTTTAACACATGGCTTCTACTTAAAACAATTCTCAAAATGTAAAAGCAAAGCAATATATACCCAATATCGAAAAAGAAAAAATTTTCAGAAAAGCTTAACAAGACACATCCAATTACTTTAATCTAACATACAAGAAAAATCTTTACAAAAATCATAACAAAACAACTAAACACAATATTTACCAAATATCCAAGCAATTATATCACAATTCCTAATACCTTTACACAAATACCAATCATAATAATCAGTCATATCTTAAAGAATGCTCAAATTCAAAATAAGGAACTATGGCTTTTAAGCCAAGATATATCAAAAGCATATAACACAATCCATATTCCCCTACTCAAAAAAGCATTGCAAAGAATACAGATACTAGAAAAATAACAGAACTAATTACAAACATTTTTACTAATTGATATAATTATGTAATAACAAATTTTGGTCTCACAGAACTATACGAAGTAGGTGATGACATAGATCAAGAAGAGATGATAGCACCTCTTCTGTAGCATATTTACTATAACACACTACTCATGACTATATATAACAATATAACAAGTTACATACTAAGCACTACATATATAGAAAATAATAGAACAAAAAATATATAAACAAACTTGCCAGCATTAACATATATGGATGACACCATATGGATAGCTCAATCCTAACAGGAACTACAAGCAATTATAAAGATTGCAAGCTCATTTTTCTCTCTTACAAACATAAAAGTAAACTCTAACAAATCAATATTAACAGTAATCAATTCAAAAAATATAAGCAAAAACATAGTTTACAACAATACAATAATAGAAGCAATACAACCAAAGAAGGCCTTCAGATTTCTAGAATGCTAGTACACCACCTATAAAAACCACAAACCAATCTACAAAATTATAAAAGAAGAAGCCAAACATGCTATAAAAAGAATTAAAAATGCAAACTTTACAAAGAAGCAAGCTATATATATTATCAATGCAGTTATCTTAACAAGAATTGCATATAGAGTCCAAAATACTTACTTGCCACTACACTTATGTAAATTAATTACAAACAACTACATAACAGTAGTAAAACACAAGGCTGGTCTAGCATGAACTATACCTAATTCAACACTTTTTTATCATCGCATATATGGTTTGTGAACAGTATCAGACATCCAAACATAGCAACATATCTCACTCATATACAGGCAATTAAACTACTCAAATATATCATACTCAATAATGAAAATACACAACAAATCCAAAATGCAGCTTTTAATAATAAGTCAATTCTAAGCAATAGCATATATATGCTATTACAAAAAGAAGCAAAAACCTCTTTAGCACATATGCTCCTTAGGGAAGGGACAGATTTTTTAGAAGGGTGGAGGTTTGTAATTCGATCAGGTCAAATATTGTTATAATTAAATTTAGTTTGCTAAGATTTCAATCAGATGGGGAGTAGGAGATATAGCCTCTTAGTAAACAGAAATCATCTGATTTTTGTTCCTCCTCTTAGCCTACAACAAACAAACTTAACTTTTCAAAATAATAACAACAACTGGCCAATACTAATAAAATTTAGCAGAACAACAATAGATCTTATACTCCAGTATATAGACAAACCATATGTAATTAAAACTAAACTAAACAAACTAAAGCTATACTCAATTGAACAATGTACTAACTACAACAATACAGATACATTAACCTAAACACAAATTCCATATACAATACTTCATATACCAAGAGGAAGAGAACCCAAATGGTATAAAATAATAACAAACATCATAAATCAAAACCTAAATGACAACAATTATAATCTGATTACACCCAATCCATACATATTTACTTATCATCAAATGCTTGAAAAAGGAACATAAATAATAAATATGATTCACTTACTAGCTACTTAGAATGCATATTATCAACAAAGAACAAACAAACAATAATTAATTACTGGACTATTAACAATACAACCAACAAACTAAAACTATGCACAGGCTGTGAATAGAATAATCCCAAATTGAAAAAAGAAAAATGTACAAGAAAAGATGATATATACAATCTTCAAAAAATAGTAGTTAATAGCAACAAGATTATCAGAGCAAATATGAATAACCTAAGACAAACAACTAAACACAATAATAATAAAAAACATTAAAGAACCAAAGCACACTGCTAAGACATTATGGACTAGCAAATAAGGCAATAGAAAATTCAGAAGCCACTAACTACATACAAGACTTACAACAAAAATGCAAAGAGTATAAACATATTACATTCCAATTTATTCAAAAACAACAAATAATCAACAATATACAGCAGGATATGATAGTATGCAACATCCTAACAATGAAGCAAAAATGCAAATAATAGCCTCTGTATGGCCCTCTATAACTAAAACACTAATTACAACCTTAATAATTAGTTCAATCATTGCACCTTATAGATCGAAAGTAGAAGTTATTACAAACAAAATACAATTTATAAAACTAGCAGAAATAATTTATACAACCACAACAAAAAACATATATCAAATCTACCATCTAAACAACTGGCCAAGCTGGCTAATATGGAAAGCAATAGTTGCAAGAAAAGACTTATACTACACATTCATAATCAATGAAACTATTATCTACACTATACAACTAGATTCTCCTACTATAGAAACAGACATAAATCATAAAAATATATGACACAACATTCTTTATCCTATATGACAAAACAAACCAATTAAACACAACATCAGAAAATTCATCTGTCATAATCACAATGCTAACCATATAGCATACTGGCAATCACAAGCAAGAACACAAATTTGGAACACTAATTACAAAACCTAGATTGGAATTCCTTTTATAATTATATAAACTATCAATGTGCTCCAACACAAAGACAAACTAATCCCAAATACTCTCAACTAAAAGTCTTCAAAATAAAACTACTATTAGAAGAACTGCCAATACTAGAAGTTTTACATAAGTGAAATAACAAAAAATATCCTAACTCAATATGTATATAATGTTATAATACAATAGAAAGCAACTATTATCTGCTAACATGCAGCCACAATAGCACAAGTTTAAGAAAAATAATAACTGAAATGGTAAACAAAATCTAGCTAAGCAAGACATAACAGACAACAAAATACAACATCAGATAATTATGATAATTACTCAAAGCATATACTTAACTGATACACAAACTAAACTAACAAAAGTAATACTAGAGATGTTAGCACAAAACAATACAAAACATATAAACAAAATGGCATGAGTACCAAAACCAAAATATAATTTATCAGTCTACCTAATGCATAAAATCACACAAAGAATATATAAAGAAATATGATTGCCACAATGCCAAGAACAATATAATACATCAAACATATCTAGCATAACAAAGTTACAAAAAGCTAGCAAAAATGCAACAACAGTCACAATAGCTATAGCTAATGCACATGATACTATACTAACAGATCTAAAAAAAGAAATTAAACTTGAAATTTGGAAAAAACTATTTGTTAACTACAATACATCACCAAATTACATCAATACAATACTAGACTAAGTGGGAACTTTGATCCTCTTTAGCAAAGTCTGGGTCATAAATAAATTAGCCTAAGCTTTAGTTTTCAAAGATTAAATAATATGTACTACAGATCAAAATATATTTAGATATTAATAATCAATAAAGAAACTAAGGCAAAACCTCACTTTTTTTTTTTTAAAAAAAAAATTTGATTAAATTATAAGATTAAATGTAATGTAAATTAATATATATTAATAAAAAAAGACTACAAAATTGTAAAAAAAAAGCATTTAGTTGCAAATCAAAATGTTTATTAATTAGGTTATTATAATTTTTATAAAAATTTTCTAATATGGTTAATTAGTATAATAGAACAAATAAAGTTAAGTTTATAATTATAATATTATTTTTTTAAAATTAGCTAAATAATAATTTATAGTTACTAATTAGAAACAATTTCTTGTATCAAACAATTATTAAATATATTTAGAAAATAAAAGAGAGCTAATGAAGATAGATGTTAAAAAACTTTATTTGTAATTTCTAAAAGTCTAGTTGCTTTTTTCTTGGATGCTGCTTTTATTATTTGTTTAAGTTTTGTTATAGTAATAATAGAGAAAAGATTTTTATATATACTGTTTTGAGTAAAAAAAATTAGAATTTTATTCTTTTTAATTAGTGTTATTAGAAGAATACCTTTGGTTCAGTTTTTAAAATATAAGTATGTTTTTTTTTAATTTTATTTTTGTTTATAACTATTTTATTAGACAAAATAATTTTTTTAAACTAATTTGTTCTGTTTTTCTTTTTAAGTTACTAACCTATAATTGATATTATTTTTAAAGTTTGAGTATTAATAGTTGTATAAAATTTAATTTGTTTACTTTGTTATTGCTTTTTTTAAAAATTATATTTTTGACAAATTATATATTTATAATGTTTTATTTGGATTATTATATTAAAAAAGAATACTCAAAATGTACTTTTTTATATAAATTTTTTAACTAAAAATTATCAAACAAAATACAAAAACATATTAAAAAATATAACTCAATTCTATAACAAAAAAGTTAGAAAATTAAAAATTATATTTAGTTAAAAACAAAGTTAAAAAAAGAAGGCATAAAGATAATAAAAAACAAAATATAAAAAATTTTTAACAGAAAATAGAAAATTTTGCAAAAATTCTAAAAATCTTTATAATTCTGTTTTGTAAATTCTCTAAGTTATATAGAAAAACACAATAGAATAAATAAAATAAATAAACAATATGTATATTAAATTAGTTTATATAATACAGAAACATTTAGAGAACAATTGCATAATATAAATAAAAGTTTGTCAAAAAAATATAAAGAAAGTTTTAATGCAATCTTTACAAAAAAAGCATATTAGGCAATAAACAGTATATATAATAAAAACTTTTTTAATAAAGCAAATAAAGTATATACAGTACTTAATAACAAAGGTAGTATTGTTGCAATACTTATAAATAAAGATTCAAATAAAGTAGCTCTTTTGCAAATAACGAGAAATATTAAAAATAGTAAAAAAAAAAACAAACAGAAAAAAAACTAAATATTGTAAAACAAATTTAAGATAAAATAAGAATATAAGGAGGGGGTGTAGTGATCTAGTAAAGTGAATAGATTGTTAACTCCAAGTGGCAGGTTTAGAGTTCAAATCCTAGTGATGGTGAAAATTTGCAATTCTTTCTGTATTATGACTAACTGTCTTTTATGATTGGTTGGGATAAGATACCTATAACCCATGTCATACCAGTATGACTGGAAGGTCTAAAACTTATACAATGTTGTATGAGAGAACACAAACCAGTACCAGGTGGTGTAAACCCAAGATAAGTCCTTAGGCTGTATAAATTACAGAAACCAAATAGGAAGATGAAAGCCCACTTGGAAAACCCAAGTAGAGAGGTAACTTGAATCTTTGATAGTACTACTGTAAAGACTAGACTTATAAAATGGAGCTAAAACTTGTAAAACCAGGCAAATGTACCAGTCTTTGAGGAAAGACCAGATGAACCAACCAGGCTGCTAGAATTTCTGGGTTTCAGAGAAAAAGCGTATATGCTGATAAATATATAAACTAGAAATATGATCTTACCCTACCTTCTTAGGCTATTTGAAATAGCAACTTGGTAGAACTTGAATTGAATACCAAAATAGTAAGAATATGTTGTGAAGTCAGTATCAGGGTTGGTGTAAACTCTACAAAGGCATAGCAGTTTAATAATATGCACTGACTGCCAGTGTTAGTTTTGACTATAGCAATATCAAATCAGCTATAAGAATAGAATACAGAAGATTTTGAAAGATTTAGTACAAGGTCAAAGATTCTTTATATAAGTGAACTGTTTTAAAGACTTAGTAGCCATGGCATATTTTTATCAGCATTAGCTGGAGTCATTGGTAGGCAAAAATAAGTGGATGGATATGGAAGCAGAGTAGTAAAATAGGGAACCTACAAGTGGGTTTCAGGTATGGCAGCTAGTATAGAACCTTCGAGTAGATTACTTAAATTAGACAATGACTAAAGTTGTACAAGTGGCTAGTTGTACACTCTCTCTATGGTTGCCCCTTATAGTTGTAATACACTATTAACCAAATATATTATCAATAATATCTTGAGTTACAAGTACTTATCTTAATATTTAAAAAATAAAATAAGAATATAAGAGAAAAAGAAACAATAACAAATGACTAAAATAAGAAATAAACAAGAAAACTTATACAAAACAATACAAAAAATAAAAAATAAAAAATGAAGAGCTTAAAAAGAATTTACAAGAAAATACTAAAACTTTATAGGAAGAAATAAGTATAAAAATAAGTATAGTGTTATTTATTATCTAATTTTTTTTTATCAAAGAGGTACTTTTTTATCTTTTTTTTTATATATATCTGATTAAATTCTTTATATTTAATTTTGATTTTTTTTATCTTTATATTCTAGAAAATCATCTGATTTTTGTTAGTTTTCTAAGACAAATATTTAATAGTCAAGTAGAAACTAAATTATTTATTCAAAAAAAGAAAAAAAAACAAATAAAGAAATAATAATAAAAAGATATAGAAATAGACAGAAAAGAATCAAGATGGGACTCAATAATAAAAGAAAAACAAAAACAAAAAAGAAAAAAACAAAAAATTAAAAAAGAAATTAATATAGTAAAAATATTACTAAAAGAAAGCATATAGCATCTAGCAAAAAAAGTTTAACTAAAACAACAATTTACTTGCTAATATACCAGCATATAATATATCTAAAAAAACCAAAAAAGAACATATAAAATTTATTAAATAGTTATTAAAAAACAATAAACATGCCAAAAACATTAAAAAACTCTTTAAAAAAATTTATAAATAAAAATAGACTTTAATTATAAATATGTCAAAAATAGGCAATACAAAGAATTAGCAAAAAAGAGTGTAATTAGTACAAAATAATAGAAAAAAAGAAAGAAGACAAAAAAAAACAAAAAAAATATAATAAAAAATATTAAAAAAAAACCAATTTACCAAAAACTAAAAAAAAAAATAAGTAATGAAAGAACAAAAAAAATGTAAAAGAAAACCAAACAGATACTGATAAGAAGAAAACAAAAAGCTTAATATATATAATAATTTGGAACTTGCCAGCAGATATAAACAGAAAAAAACTAAAATATATTTGTAGATAATTTAAAAAAAATACATATAACAAAAATCAAGAGATCCAAATACAAGTCTTTTGCAATAATTCAAATAAAAGAATCAGAAGAAGAAATTATTTCATAGTTTATATCAGTTAATATTAACAAACTAATAAGAGTAATAAAAGAAAAAAAAACTACAAAGCAAAATAAAAGCAAAGACAGCATATAGCAAAATTAACAGAGCTGTTAAGTAATGCTTTTAAAGTTTTATTATTATAGTGTTTAAGAAGCAAAAAAGCAAAATTAGTTTATATTCTGCTAAATAAAAAAAAAATTAAAGAAGAACTGCAATAATTACATTTGCAACAAAAAAAGAAATAAAAACAGTTTAATAAAACTAATTATATATTACAACTTCTAAGTATTTTAAACAAATAAAAAATAAATAAATAAAAAGAAAAGAAAGTTTTAGAGAAAGAAGAGAAAGATATTAAAAAAGAACTAGTTAAATCTCAAACAGAAAATATATAGAAATAAAAAATTATTCTCAAATATAAAAGATAGAAAAATAATTAACCTAGTTTTATATAACTTACTATAGTTGCCTAATATTTGCAGTTATAGAGGTTACTTGTTTTAACACTATGTTATTCAATTTCTATACTTGTAAAGTTTACTAAAACTCTAGTACCTATCATTATGACATTTTTCTATTATTCTCTACTAACTACTATTAGAAACTAACAGAACTCTACTAACTTCAAATTCAGATAGCCTAATATGATATATATGTATTTTTTTTCTCTAATAATTCTGACAGCCTAATTGGTCATATGCTTCTCTATATATCTTGTTATTCAATTTATTCACCTATCTTTTTGAAGGTGTTTTATAGATTTCTATTGATCTAACTATACTATTAAAAGTTCATGCTACCTTTTTATTCAAGAATTTTCAAATAGGTTTCTGGATTTTCAGTTTCTTAGTTTACTGCTCCTAATTGTCTTATTGTAAGTTTGCCCTAAAGCCTTATGTGATACTAGTTATTAACATTCTTTTATATATATATAATGTTACACTTTATATAGATGGCCCAAGCTCCTATTTGAGATAGTGTGATTTAAAGTTACAGATACATCAATCCAACTAATTGTCAAGAAACAGTTTGTTATAACACAGATATAATTTTTCAAATTTTATTATAAGTGGGATTTGAATACTAGACCTGTTACTTAAAAATAACAAACTAACTACTACACTATAATTGCCATCTTTATTAAGAAATTTTATATAATTATATATATATAGTTTCAAGAATCTTAATAAAATACTAGTATAATTGCTTAAGCTTAAAAAAAATTGTTGAAAAAATTTTAAAATTAAACTTTAAATTCAGATAGATGATTTTTTAAAGATAAAATTTAAACTATTTGAAAAATTATTTTTTAAAAATATTAAGAAAAATGTTAATATTAAATTTATTATTATTTGAATCTTAAAAAGTAGCTAATTGATATTATTTTTACTAATAGTGTAGTTTGAAGTAAGTTTAAGATTTTTATAGAATTTTTTTACATAAATAGTTTTGTATTTATTATAAAAAATAAGAGTAAATAAGTCAAATTAAGAGTTACTTGTTCTTAATTAGTAGTAATAAAGTTATAAAAAATACAATTTTTAAATAGTTCAGTTAGATAAATAAGATTGTAGTAAATTTTTGAAAAAGAAAAATAAAAATAGAATAAATTAATTCAAATAAAATAGACATTAATTTGTTAATTAAAGAGTTTGTTTTATAAATAAAATTAGTTAAAAATTCAAGTCTTTTAGTTATTAAAATTTTGACTAGATATTTATAATTAAGTTTAATTTAAGAGTTTTGTTAGATACTAGTTAGATAATTTTTCTTAAATAAATATTAATAATATATAGTTTAATAAAAGTTAATAGTTGTTGAGCAATAGGATTGTTAAGTTTAGTGTTATTTTATATAGAATTAATTACTAGGTATTTTTTAAATCAGTTAAGATTATTGCTAGTATTTTATTTGTTTTCTTTTTCTTTTGTTTTTATTATTTATTGTTTTTTATTTTTTTAAAAAAATAATAAATTTTTTTAGCAGATTTTATTTATAATAGTTTAATAAGAGCAAAAATAATTTGTTGTTTAAGAGTAAGAAGGTAAATTTGAGTATTTGAGTTGATAAGTTTTGATTTTTTTTTTTTTTTTTTTTTTAAGGTGAGGCCATTTTTATATTTTTATTAATAATTTAAAATATTTATATATATATATGCTATAACTAAAGCCAACACTTGCAGTTAGGACTAACTATTAAACTACTAACTATACAACTACTATTATTTGTATAAAATAAATAATTTAAAAATTACATGCAAGAATAAAAGCTCAGACTAATTTATCTGTAATCTAAATCTACTAGAGTGGTTAAAGCTCACCTAGTTTTAAATGTTTAGTATATAATTTGATGATATGCTATATTTGATCCATAAAATAGACCAAATATTAATTTTGTGAATTGCTTGACCAATAGAGGGGCATGTGTTAGAGTAAGAATATAATTGATCTGAAAGTCTGCAGAGACATGAGTAAGTATAGTTTTTACAAAAATGTATATGTTTAGTTGCTAAGATAGATGATGTTAAAGGTTTGTTAATTGGTTAAGATTAAGATCTATTTTGTTATTTTTTTTAGTTAGAGATGTGAATGCAATATGTTTTTTATAATTGTTCATATAATTGTTCATTGATATTAAGAAGAATATTAATAATAATTTAAAAAGCAGTTTTATATAATGTGTTAAAGTTTTGAACTGTTAATATAAGTAACTTTGGAATAAGTTCTTTGAGAGTAAGGTTAGGATAAAATGTATTAAGTAAGATGTATAAAGTATTGAGAGCTGGGTGGTAAAGAATTTTATAAGTTAGATCATTTTTTGATAAATATTAAGATCAAATAATTTGCTAAAGACAATTTGGTAATAGAGATTTGAATAATTTAGTTGATCAAGAGCACATTAGCATAAGTATGCTAGTGAAAACAAAAGTTAGCTAGGTTATAATGAAAACAGTTAGTGTTTGGGTATTGGTTTGGATAAATAGTATGAAATAATTAGTATATTGGTAACTCATTAAGAAGAATTTTGATTTTAAAGTATTTTAATTTGTTGAGTCTAAAATTAAAATATTGTGTAAAGGTTTTTAATTGTGATTAAAATAAAGCCAAGTGGATCTCCAATCAATATTCTAATTAAAGTATAACTACTCACTATTACATTTTTGTAATACCCATATAGCTAATATATAGGCTTTACATATTTGCTTAACAAAGTATCTTGTAAGAAGTTTTATATAATGTTGCTTTTATTGAAGAATATGATAAGGCTTATAAAGATTTGTATAATTAAATAAAAGAAGTGGTAATAATAGATGTTATTTGATAAGAAAGTTTACTTGCTTATTAATATTATTATCTGAGTAAGTCTGCACTTATGAAGAATAATTTGTAGTTTGAGTAATTTAATAATATTTAAAAGAATATACTAAATAGGCCATAAGTTGAATTTGAATAACTTATTAAAGTAGATTAGATTAGATTAAAGATTATTGAATTTGGAAATTACTGATCGAGAATTAGTGAAAATATTAATTACTGAATTGTATAGAGCTGTTAAAATTACAGCAATAATTGAGAAGAGCTCAAATTGTATAATAAAGGCCAAAATTGTATTTTAGCAGAAAAAGAGTTAATAATTTAATTATTATTATTAACTTGGATCTAACCAATACCCATTGTGCATTGGTCAGTACCAATGTCAATTATTGAACTATTAATATAAAAGAATAATTGTTAGTAAGAATAGTTAAGATAAGAGATAGATATAAGTTTGTTAGTAATTTCACTTGAGATAAAAATTTTAAAAGCAATTGAATTATAAATAGGAATAGTAGGTAGAAAAGAAATATGAGTTAGATGCTTGATAACAGTAAAGCAAATAAGGTTCAAGTAATTTGTATTAAGGTTGAGTTGGTGTTTGGAATTAGTTCTGCCAAGAAATTGCATTAAAATAATAACAAAAACTTTGATAGTACAAGTTTGGTTAATTCTGTGAGAATTAAGATAGCATCCTGTACATTGTTTGTATTTAGCAGAAAGTAGAGAATAGAATTTGAGTAATTTAAATCTATATTAAAAGCCAGTGAGTGATGGATTAATGATTAGATAAAGGAAATTATTTTTATATTTTTCTAGTAATAATCTTATTGTTGTGATATGAAAGTAACCAAAGTTTAGATTTTGTGAGTTTGTTAAATATATTAATAGTATAATAAGTATAAGAGTTATGACTAAGTAATTAGTAGTGTAGTAATATATTTCAGTAGTAAGAGTGTGCTAGAATTGTATCTTCTAAGTAGAAAACCCAAAAGGGTTTTCTTCCTTTAGACAAGTATAAAAATCTGAGTAAAAAATGTTTTTAGTCTAATAAGATACTGTTATTAGCTATGCAAAGTTGTTCAAAATACATAATATTTAATTGTTTGAGTTGCTTTTTAAAGGTTGGTTATTTAGAATGCTAGGATAAAATTGATTCTAATAACTGGCCTTCATTACTAATTGTATAAAGCCATATAATATTAGGATTGGCTAAGATTACTAAGCCAAAAGTTAAATAATTTTAAAGTATAATAAGTGTCTGTTAGAGCCATCAATAATTGGTTTAGAATAATGTAAAATATTAATTTTTTTTTTTTTTTTTTTTTTAAGAGTGAGGCCTGGCCTCAGTCTTTATTGAACAATTTGGTATTACATTAATAAAAATGAGTTACA
>CAJVQA010000821.1:0-29668 GCA_910591915.1 Cetraspora pellucida | reverse complement strand
TTAGAGATTAAGTGATAAATTGTTTGAGTAGAAGGACAAAGAGTCCAGTGTAATGAGAAGCTAGTTTGATTGCATTGGTGACAGAGAGGAGAATAAGAGAAGTTATGTTTGTGAAGAGTATGAGGAACAGGTAGTTCATCCAGAAGAATTTTAACCCAAAAGGTTTTGAGAGTAGAGGAATGAAAACTATGGCCAAAGTTAGAAACCTTTTGGTTATTATTAATGTAAAGCCAAGTGGCTTCCCAGTTGATATTAGGAGCGATAGTAAACTATTGTTGGAAACGATGTTGGGATGTCCAAAGTATCATGATGTGAGCTTGACAGATAGTACGAATGAAGTGTCGAATAGGAATTTCAATAGGAAATTGGTCAATAAATGAAGTGTAGGCAGGATTGTAAGGGTTGTTAGTTAAGAATGTTAAAAAGAGTAGAATTTGGTGACAACAGGCAAGTTGATTAGCAAGATTATTGAATGGATCATCTTGGTGTACAGTAACTTTAGCAGCATATGTTTGAGAGATCAATAAATTTATAATTAATAATATTAATAAAAACTTTTGTATTTTTTTCAGAACATCTTTTATTTGATGCAATATGTGATGTACTTCTACAAATTCCACAATGTCGAATTTTTTGATCTGATTGAAAAGTTCTTTTATTATATGAAATAATATTATTTTTATTTGAATTACAATTACAAGTAGAAAATGAAATGTTTATTAATAATGACACTAATAATAATAAAAATATAAACTTCATTTTAAGAAGAAAAAAAAAATAAATAATATTATATATTTATACTATCTTGTCTTTAATTATATTTGCTACTAGTTTTATAATTTTATTATTAAAAAATAAATTCATTTTTTCTTTTTTGATTTGATTTTTTTTGTTTTCATTAAAATCTTTTTCTGATTCTTGTAGATAAACATCAGAAATCAATTTCATAGAATCATACATTTTTTCTTCATCTATAATTGTTCTAGTGTTTTTAATATAAAAGTTTTTACGTATATATTCTAAATAATATTGTAAATTTTTTCTAATTTTATTATCAGTATTTAAATTTTTTTTAATTTTTTTTTGCCATCTATCATATTGATGTTTGATAGTTAATCTTCTTCTTCTTATCATTTAAAATAATTATTGATTTGATAAGATATTTTTTCTTAATTCTTGTAATGTAAAAATTTTATAGTTATTTTTTAATAAAAATTCATCTCTTAATAATTTAATTTCTTTATCAAAAATTCCATTATCTTTAAATTTTTCTTTATTATTTTTTTCAGTCTCCATTCTTTCAAAAATTGATTCATAAAAATTTTTGTTATATTCTATAAATTTTGATGTTAATTTTTCTTTAGCATTAATAACTTTTCTATTTTTGATAAATTTCTCGCTATAATCTAATAAAGTGTTATTTTTATCTAATTTATAATTAAAATAATTTTTATAATTATTATAATATAAAATTATGTTTTGATTATCTAAAATTAATTTTTTCTAATTTTTTTGGATTTCTAAATCTTTAGAAGTTCTAGAATCAAGATTTTTAATTTTGAAATCATAATTAATAATTGCATCTTCTAATTCTTCAGTTAGAAATTTTTTAAAGATTGTATTCATATCATAATTCAATAAATATTTTTGATCTAATTTATAAAGCATTAGATGTACTATATTTGTTTTTTGTATAAAAAAAAATGTTTTTTTGTCTATAAGTATTAATAATTCATCATATAATTCATTCATGAAATTATTTATTTTTTCTTGAATAATATTATTAATCAATATATTTTTTTGTAATTAATTAATATTTACATCATTTCTAATATTATTATTATTTTTTTTTGGTATTAAGGTGAGGCCTTGCTTATATTTTTATTAATAATTTAAAATAGTTACATGTATATATGCTATGGCTAAGGCCAACACTTGCAGTTAGAGCTAACTATTAAACTGCTAACTATACAGCTACTACTATTTGTACAAAACAAATAAATTAAAAATTACATGCAAGAATAAAAGGTCAGACTAATTTATCTGTGACCTAACCTACTAGAATGGTCAAAGCTCATTTAGATTTGAATGTTTAGTATATAATTTAATGATATGCTATATTTGATCTATAGAATAGACTAAATGTTAATTTTGCAAATTGCTTGGCCAATAGGAGGGATATGTTAGAATGAGTATGTAGTTGATTTGGAAGTCTGCAAAGACATGAGTAAGAATAGTTTTTATAAAAACATATATGCCTAGTTGCTAAGTTAGATAATATTAAGGGTTTGTTGATTGATTAAGATTAAGATCTATTTTGTTATTTTTTTTAGTTAAAGAAATAAATGCAATATGTTTTCTATAGTTTTTCATATAATTGTTTATTAATATTAAGAAGAATATCAATAATAACTTGAGAGGCAGTTTTATATAATATATCAGAGTTTTGAACTATTGATATGAGTAACTTTAGAATAAGTTTTTTGAGAATAAGATTAGGATAAAATGTGTTAAGTAGGATGTATAAAGGATTAAGTACTAGATGATAAAGAATTTTATAAATTAGATCATTTTTTTAGTAAGCAACATGATTAGGTAATTTGCTAAAAATGATTTGATTAATAAATATTTAAATAATTTGATTGAGCAAAAGTGCATTAGCATAAGTATGCCACTGGAAATAAGAGTTAGCTAGGTTATAGTGAAAGCAATTAGTATCTGGATATTAGTTTAGGTAAATAGTATAAAATAGTTGATATGTTAGTAACTTATTAAGAAGAATTTTGATTTTAAAGAATTTTAGTTGATTAAGTCTAAAATTAGTAATGTTGTATAAAGGGTTTTAATTATAATTAAAATAAAGCCAAGTGGATCTTTAGTCAATATCTTGATTAAAGTAAAATTACTTACTATTACATTTTTGTAATACTCATATAGCTAATATATGGGCTTTATATATTTGCTTAATGAAATATCTTGTAGAAAGTTTTACATAATGTTGCTCCTATTAATAAATATGATAAGGGTTATAAAGATTTATATAATTAAATAAAAGAAGTAATAATGATAGATGTTATTAGGCAAGAGAGTCTGCTTGCTTATTAAGATTATTATCAGAATGAGCTTGCATTTTGTGAAAGATAATTTGTAGTTTGTGTAATTTAATAATATTAGAAAGAATATATTAAATAGGCCATAAGTTGAATTTGAATAACTTATTAGAATAATTAAAGTGAAGTTGAAGGTTATTAAATTTGGAAATTACTAATTGAAAATCAGTAAAAATATTAACTACTAAATTGTGTAACATTGTTGAAATTGCAGTAATAATTAAGAAGAGCTTAGCTTTATATGATGAGGGCCAGAATTGTATTTTAGCAGAAAAGAAGTTAATAGTTTGATTATTATTATTAACTTGGATCCAACCAATACCTATTGTATATTGATCAGTACCAATGTTGATTACTGAGCCATCAGTATAAAAGGATAGTTGTTGATAAGAGTGATTAAGATAAGAGATAGATATAAGTTTGTTGGTAGTTTTACTTGAAATAAAGATTTTAGAGGTTATTGAATTAGTAATAGAAATTATAGGTAAAGAAGAAATACAGGTTGGATGCTTGACAGCCATAAAGCAGATAAGGTTTAAATAATTTGCATTGAAATTGAGTTAGTGTTTAAAATTGGTTCTGCCAGGAAATTATGTTAAAATAATTGCAAAAACTTTGACAATACAAGTTTGATTAATTCTGTGAGGATTAAGATAGCATCCTGTATATCATTTGTATTTAGCAAGAGGTAGAAGATAGAATTTTAAGTATTTAAATTTATATTGAAAATCTAGTGAGTGATGAAGTAATAGTTAGATAAGAGAAAGTATTTTTATATTTTTTTAATAAAAATTTCTTCATTGTGATATAAAAGTAACCAAAGTTTAAATTTTGTAAGTTTTTTAGATGTATTAATAATATAATAGGTATAAGGGTTATGACCAGATGATTAGTAGTATAGTAATATATTTCAATAGTAAGAGTATATTAGAATTGTGTCTTCTAAGTAGGAAAACCAAAGGAGTTTTTTTCCTTTAGGCAAGGATAAAAGTCTAGATGAAAGATTTTTCTAATCTAATAAGATACTGTTGTTAGCTATGCAAAGTTGTTCAAGATATATAATATTTGATTGTCTAAATTGCTTTTTAAAGATTGGGTATTTAGAATGCTAAGATAAAATTGATTCTAGTAACTGACCTCCATTACTAATTGTATAAAGCCATATAATATTAGAATTGGCTAAAATTACTAAACCAAGATGGATAAAAAGTTAAATAATTTTTAAGTTTAATAAGTATCTATTAGGGCCATCAATGATTGGTTTAGAATAATATAAAATATTAATAGAAGACTATAAGTTATTTTGTAGTTGTTGAAGTCTAATTCAAATTGTAATGCCAAAAAGGTCAAGGTTGTTAATTTATTAGAGGTAATTAGAGATATGGTGCTAGAGTTGAATGTTTTATATATTATAAATATTATATAAATATAGGTTAAGCATTGTGCTATTTGGTATGGATCTAGAAAGATAAGACTTGTGTTTTGCTATAGTAAGGTATTTGGATAAGATTTGGTTATATATAGTATAAGAGAGAAAAGTATTATATAATCAATATTCCAAAGTTGAAATGATTACTGTATTAATAATATAAATAATTTGTTTGTCAGTAATTTTTTTTGTGCTAGCAATGTTAATAAGATTATAAATCATTTCATTTATTTTTTATTTTTATTTTTTATATAGTTAAAGTTCTATCTTAAGGATATAATATTTTATTCAAGTTTTGTTAGAAAATGGGTGCCTCTAAGGGCTCTTTTACATTGAAGATTACAACTAGACATATGTGCACTTTTGGTGTCTAATTTAAGTAGTCTGCTTACACATTGCTATATAAGTTCTACACTAGTTGCCATACCTGCAAACAGAATAGAGATCTTGCCTATTTTAAACCTTCTGCATATGCAATCCTTCTTGTATCACAAGAACATCTCAAGGCTACACCTATTCAAGTTTCTGATGTTTATCATTACTCTTAGAACTACTTTATTCTCGATAGGAAACTTATTAGAGCCTTTATGTTCTATACATATAGACTTAGTTTTATGCAACTTGCTATAGTTATCTAACATTTGCAGTTACAAGAGTTACCTGTTTAACTACTATATTACACTATTTTTACTCTTGTAAAGTTCACTAGAACCCTAGCACCTATCTTTCTAGTATCTTCTTCAACATCTCCTACTAGTCACAACTTAGAACTGTCAGTCTTATTTCAGACTACCAATCCAGATGGCCTGGTATAGTATACTTATATATCCTTTTCCTCTAGTGAATCTAGTGACCTGGTTGGTTATATGCTCCTCTACATATATTTGATATTCAGTTTTAATCTTCAGTTTCTATAAAAGTTTTTCATAGGCTTCAACTGGCTTTATGATCCTATCGAAAGTTTATGCTACTTCTTTACTTGGAGATTTCCAAGTAGATTTCTGTCATCTTAGTTTCTTAGTCTTTTATGCCTAATGATCTTATTGTAGATTTGCATCAAAGTCTTATGCAACACTAATAAACATTTCTCTATGTATGTGTAACATTACATTTTGCATAGATGCCTGAGCTTCCAATGTTAAAAGGACCTGACTTGGTGTATCTAGATAACAGCTACATGAGGCCAACTGATTGACAGAAGACAGTTACCATAATGCAAATATAATTTCCAAATTTCATTATAAGTGGGATTTAAACCTTAGACCTATTACTTAGAGAATGACAACCCAACTACTATACTAAGATTGCCATCTTCTAGCCTCTTCTTTTATTAGTTTGATAGCTTGGAATTGTTTGTTATTAACTGTAAACCAACATTCAAGAAACTTGAAAGGTTGATTTTTAAAAATAAAATCAATTAGAAATCCAAAAAACCACATAGAAGTGATAAAGGAGTTTGTAGCTAGAATAGACTTTGTTTAGTTAATCTTAATATTGGCTATTTGATAGAAGGATATAGTAGTTTTAGTTATTAGATTAAGCTTCTCTTTAGACTTTGCAATCTAAAAAGTATTATCTATATAAGCTAGAACTGATACAAATGTTTTTAAAGTTTGGTTTAAAATAAGTATAAGTTGGTTTTTCAAGATGCAGATAAAAAATAACCTAAAAATTGTAAGCCAATTTTATGAATTAGAGAATCATAATAGATTCTTCAGAATAATGAGATTATAGTTTTTTCTTGATCTATATCAATTTTAACTAAATAAAAGTTGATAAGACTAAAATTAGATATAACCCAGTTTTGGTGATTAGTAAAAAGGTTGATAAGTATATTAATAAGAGTTTAAGGCATTGATATCTGTTTAAGAGACTTTGTAAAAAGTTCTAAATTGACTGAATTATATGTTTTGCTCATGTTCTAAAACAGAAGCCATAATTGTTTGTTGTTGCAACTAGTATTTTCGATAATATTGTTAAGTATATGTATTGGAATAAATATGCTGTTGCTAGATAAAGCAATATAGTTGTAAAAATATAAATAGAATGTTATGTGAATATTAAATTAAGACAATTAGTAAGAAGTTTTGTGTATAGTTTCTTAATATGTTCAACAAAACTGATAGGTCTTGTGTTAGAAAGGTTTCTATCAAAAATAGGTTTATTAAATATTAGAAAGATATAACCTTCTTTTCATTGCTTAGGTATATGAAAAGTTTAGATGCATTGATTAAAAAAAGCAACTATTGCTTGAAAAAAGATGAAACCAGTTTGTTTAAGCATTTTATAGCTAATTTCAGATAGTCCACATGCTTTGTTATTAGAAAGTTGGTTAAAAGTTTTAGTAATTTTGTTAAATGAAAATTTAGCCAAGGCTAAATTATAATAGTCTAAACTAGTAGTAGCTTTTGGTTTATATTCTTCTAACTAGTTAGTATTAAATTCATGATCATTAATAGGTCTATAGGTGGTCCAGTTGTCAAAATAATGTTGAATATGTTTTTTAATTAGTTTGGAATCTGTGATTGTATTATTTGATATTTTTTATATTATTAAATTTTACTGAATCCTTGTGATAGTTGAGTATGCTGTTGATTATGAGTTTGAAATTGGTTTGAAGGTTAGAACATCTAAGATTAATATACTGATTTATTTGTTTTTGGATTTGTTTAATGTTTTCTATGTTTCAGGCATAATAAAGAGCTTGTCATTTAGTATTAGTATTGGTAATTTAGCTTGGTATAAGCTTATAAGAGTTATATATAAGAAATATATTAAAATGATGTGTTAAGTTAAAATAGTATATAGTAGGATTGAGATGTATAAGTATAAATAATAAGTTAGTTAAGAAGGCTTTAACTTGTTTAATAACGTTATTGAGTTTTTTAAAATTTAGATAAAGTAAAGTAGCTTAGCTAAAAATAAGTGTTGGAAGTTACAAATAGTTGTTTTTTTGTTAGGAATGCATTTAGTAGCAGTGTTAATAATACTAGTTTGGATTTTATATCAGATAGTTTCAAAAGATTCAGAAGTTTGAGTAAAAAGAGGTGTTTTGTTTATAGTAAGGTTAAGAGAAACTTGGTCAGCAAAGATTTTCTATTGCTTTTTGTTTATTGCTTTGTAGTTAAAAGTTTTGCATTTGGTTCTAGTTAAATGTCTGTTTTTGCCTATAAGGATATAAGGAAATGTTCAGAAGAATATAAGAATTTTGTGATTACTTTGAGTGCAGTTTTCTGTATCATCTAAGTAAAAAGAATTGAGGTATTTGAGTAAAGAAAGGTAGGCCCAAATATAGTTGATAGTACTGTAATGTCTACTGTTATGCTAGATATAAGAAGAGGTATTTGTATGATCTGCTAGATCATAGATATTATTATATTATAAGAATTGCAATAGTTTGTATTTAATAGATGACAAGGTAGAGTTGTTAAGTAGTACATTAAAGTTACCTAGTATTATAGATAGAATGTTTTAGTTAGAGCTTCTTGGATTTATTGAATAATGGTGTTTTGAATTTGAAGTCTTAATTGTGAGTTTTTACATGATAAATATATAGAAATAATTTAAAATTTGTGATTATGTTTGAAAAAAAGGTTTATAATAATAGCATAGCTAGGAAGAGTAAAAATATTGTATATATAAGGTGTAAAATGTTTATGAATTATAAGTGAAGTTTCTGCTTTAGAACTATTAGCATATAACCAGTAATAGGAATAATGTTTCGAGTTATGAAATTTGGTAATAGCATTATCTTCTGCTATTTTAGTTTTTGTGATACTAATAATGTTTAAAGAATGAGTAATACAATAATTCTCTTAGACTTGCTATTTGAGATTTTTATTGTATCCTTAAACATTGTGAATGCAGATTGTAAGATTTATAGGTAAGGTATTAGAGTTCCTAGGTTGTGTTAAATTACTAGAAATAGGAACTAAAGGTGCTGGTATAAAAAAGACTAATATTGATGTGTTTGATTTTAGCTGAATATTTAGATAATGCCAGATAGCTTGAATTGGTAGAATAAAGTAATTGGATAATAGTTTAGCTTCTGATAGAAGATAAACATGAGCTTCACTATAATTATTTTTAATAGAAATAGTTAATGTATAGTTACAAGCATTATTAGGTAAATAGCCAAAGCTGTGAATATGTTATAAGAAAGAAATAATAGTTTGTGAATGAGAAAGCAATAGTAGATAGTTGTAGAATAAAAATTTGTTGTAGCAAATATTAAGTTGAATGTTGTCATAGTATTGTTTAGCTATAGTAGATTTATCATGACCTTTTAAAATAGCTCATACTAGTTGAAAGTAAGAGTAGTTTATATCATTTTTTTTTATAATTAAATTTGTATTTGGTATATTGTTGTTTATTGGAGAAAATTTAGAAGAAATAAGAATGGATAGATAATAAGTGTAGCCTGATAGTTATAAAAAAAATATTCAAGTAAAGATTGAGATTTGTGTAGTAAATGTATATAGCATTTACTATAATCAATTTTGATTGATATTGTAAGTGCATAGTTGAAATTGTTTAGTTATGAATAGTTGTAATAATAGATGTGTTTTAAAAAAGAGCTAAGTATTTGAGGATGTGAAAGTAGAAGTAGTTTCAAACATGCTAACTACAGGTTATAGCATAAGTCTGGATCATATAGTGTATTGTAAGATGAGTCTTATAGTTCTTCTTAATATGAGATAATGAAATGGAGTTCAAGAAAGTAGTGAGTTCTTCTGTAGATTTGCTCACTATATGCTTAGCTTGCATAGCTATGTAAGATACTATAGCCTGTTCTATATATTGGGTCTGATCATTATTAACCTGGTTCTTTGTATAAATAAACTTAACTACTCATTTACTTATATCATTCTCTTTTAAGAATGGTCTACTAAATATAGAGAACATCATTATCTTAGAAGTGGTGACTGCATTTATGTGCTCTACAAAAAAGTTTATTGAAAAGAATTATAAGAAAGTGTTATAATATAGTCAAGTTGTGAATTTTGTTGTGAGTTTTGTTCTGTGTTTTGGTCATTATTCTCAGTATTTGATTCAAACATAATAATGTTATTATCAGGAAGCTTAGATAAGTTTTTATTTTCTTTGGATAATGAAGATATTGACTTGATTATAGTATTTAAATCAGAAAATATAGATTTAGTTTTGAGTATATTGAATTTGATATTAAACTTAGAATATAAAATTTGTTAAGCTTCAAAATAGAATCTTTTGTTATACATTTTTCTGATTAAAAAAATAGAAAGTTTGTTATTTTTAAGAATATAAAAGTATATGAGTACTCTAGTTAAGTAGTCAGTACTAGTAGGTTTGCTAGTGATTTTGTCAATAATTTGTTGTGGATGATAGTTGTTAATTTGGTTATTATTGGTAGTAACACTAAGATAGACTTTGAAAAAGCTATAGAAATAATAGCTTTTATATGCTTGATTAGTTTCAATATTGTTGAGTTTAGTAAATTCTTTTCTGTATCAAAAACAAGTTGGCAAAGAAAGATGATAGATATAGGTTTGTTAAAAGTAGCAGACTTAGGCTGGTCTTTGTTAAATATAGAGAAATTAAAAATAGAATATATCCATTTAGATTTGGGCTATGTATTGGTTAAAGCTGAAAAATAATCATATAAGTTAGTAAAAAAAAGAGAAGATAAGTTTTTAATATTATGTTCTGTATCTTTAGATAATGTTGTACAGTTTTCAACTATACAAGTATGAATATAGTATAGAGTTGTTTTGAAACATAATTTAGAGCACTTTTGTAAAGAATCAATAGAAGTAATTTTAAATTTAGAAGATAAAAAGGCTTTGTATATATTAGATAATTTAAGAATAATTTGGTATTTGATATAGTTGAATGTTTTTTTCTAATTGATGTTATAAAATTATCATTTGTAAATATTAAAAAAAATTTTAAATCAGGTTTTAAATTCTGGTATATGGTTTTTTAAAGATAGAATTTGAAAAGTTTGAAAAAATCTTTTTTTAAAAATATTAAGAGAAATGTTAATATTAAATATATTATCATTTTGAATTTTAAAAAGTGGTTAATTAATATTATCTTTACTAAAATTATAATGTAATTTAAAATAAATAGGATAAAGTTTAAGGCCTTTGTAAAACTTTTCTGCATGAATAGTTTTATATTTGTCATGAAGAATAAAGTATAAATAAGCCAAATTAAGAGCTACTTGTTTCTAATTAATAATGATATATAGAGGAATGAAGTTCTAAGAAGCAAAAATTTTTGAATAGTTCAATTAAATGAATAAAGTTATAGTAAATTTTTTAAGAAGAGAGATAAAGGTGAAATGGATTAATTCAAATAGAATAAATATTAATTTGTCAATTGAAGGGTTTGCTTTATAGATAAAATTAGTTAAAAATTTAAGTCTTTTGTTTGCTAAAATTTTAATTAAATATTTGTAATTAAGTTTTAATTTAGAACTTGTATTGGATGCTAGTTGAATAATTTTTCCTAGATAGATGTCAATGAGGTATAGTTTAATAAAAATAAATAATTGTTGGGCAATTGGATTATTGAGTTTGGTATTATTTTTTATAATATCAATTACTGGATATTCTTTAAACCAGTCAAGGTCATTACTGGTATCTCTTTAAGTTTCTTTTTTTTTTTGTTTTTGTTGTTTGGAATGGTATTGTTTTTTGTTTTTCTTTAAAAGAAAGGATTTGAAATGTTGGATTTTTTTATTAGATTTCATTTGTTGGATTTTAATAAAAACAAGAATTAGTTTTGTTTAAGAATAAGAGGAAAAATAATTTGTTATTTAAAATTAGAGGAGGAAATTTGAGTATTTAAGCTAATTAATTTGGATTTAATTAAGGATGTAACTATTTGTTATTAGAATATAAAAAGAGAGATTTATGTCAAAGGTTTAAGTTTAATATTCAATAAACTAGAAACACAAAGTTTATGAATTAGGTTTTGTTTAAAGATTGTATAAATTACATAATTAGAAGCATAACTATTTTGTTCTATAATCACATAAGGAATATTTTTAGTTCTAGATATAAAACATATATAATAGTATTGAGAATATATAATAATTGCAAAAGGTGTAAAATCTATTTGAAAACTAAAAAATAGCATACAAGGTTTAAAAGAAGATAGATCAGATTGTTATTATTTCAGAATAGATAATTAAAGTAGTTCATTAAAAATTTTTTTAAAATGATTAACAGAGATGATAGAGGAAGTTTGAATTATAGGTTGTCCAAGAGAAATAGAATAAAAAATTCTGTAAACCAAGAAGTGAAGCTAGTATAATATATTTCACAAAGACATGTGACAATAATAGGTTGTTGAGAGATTTTAAAATAATAATACTTTTTAGTAGTATCACAATTGATTGAATTAATGTTTATCAGAAGTAAATATAGAGATTGAGGTTTTTTTTTGATCATTTCTATATTATAATAATCTTTATATATACTATAGTAGTAATTAATATTATAAGAGTTAGAGTCTTTAGAGACTAAAGTAAACATAGTTTAAGGTTTGAAAATTAAAAACAAAGTAAATAATAGAGATCTAAGATGTAAAAGGATTAAAAGATATAGAGTGTAACAATTAAGAGGATATTACAAATAAGAGAATATGACAAATAAAAGATATGATGAGTAAGAGAATGTGACAAATAAGAAAATGTGACAAATAAGTAGCACAAAGTGTACAGACTAAGTGGTTATAATAATTGATATTGAACAAATTTTTGTGTTAATTAATCAAAATTTGTATTAAATTAATTAATAATATAATTTTTGATAATGATTTTTAAGTATTAGACATTCTAATATACAGGACCCTCTCAAAAAAAAGAAAAAATTTTTTGCAAAAAAGACAGGTTTTTTTTTTTTTTTTAAATATTAAGATGAATACATGCAACCCAGGATTTTACTAAAAGTATAAGTTGGCCAGTGCCTATACATGTACAGATGCAGTGACAATTACAGAAAAAGTGTACAACTAGTCACTTATACAACTTTAGTTATTGTCTAATTTAAATAGTTCATCTGAAGGTTCTATACTAGTTACTATACCTAGAACTCACCTATAAATCCTCTATTTAAACACTCTGATCCTGCATCTATTACACTCTACTAGTGACTTAGTAAACCAGTGAAGATATGCCATAGTCACTAAGTCATGTTTAACTTTGTACTAAACCTATTAGTGTATTCTGTATCCCATACTTATAGCTCACTCAGTCATGCTTTGACCTAAACTATCACTTGCAGTTAGGGCTAACCATTAAACTGCTTTTACTCTTGTAAGGTTTACCCAAAACCTCAGTACCTATCTTTTCGACCTCCTCTCTATCGTCCCCTACTAGCTACTACTTAGAATCGACAGGACTCTCCAGACTTTCAATTCAGATGGCCCAGTATGGTATATCTTAGTATCTTTTTTTTTCGGCAATTCCGGCAGCCTGGTTGGTCATATGCTTTTCTACACATCATGCTATCCAGTTTATTCAACTATCCCTTTGGAGGTGTTTTATAGGTTTCCATTAGTCCAACAGCACCGTTGAAAGTTCTGTGCTATCTTTTTACTCAGGATTTCCAAGTAGGTTTCCAACTCTTTGGTTCTTTTGCTTTTTGCGCCTAGTGATCTTATTGTAGGTTTGTACTGAAGTCTTATGCAATATCAGTTATTAATATTCCTCTATGTGGGTGTAATGTTACACTTAGTATAGATGCTCTAAGCTCCCATTCGAGATAGTGCAATAAAGGTTACAGATACACCAATCCAACTGATTGACAGAGACAGTTATTATAACACAGACCTATTTTCCAAAATTCGTTGTTCATAGGATTTGAACTCTAAATCTACCACTTGAAGATTGACAACCTGACCACTTTACTAAGTCATTATACCTCTTAAAGACAGAGGTTTTATAAAAGAGTTTTAAAGATTTTTTATATAAAACCTTTCATATTAGTTCAATATTGATATATAATATATCAAAATGAAACTCTACATGAGTTCTGTCTTTTTATTTAAGATAAAAACTAAGATTAACTTAAAAGATTATTAAAGAATTTTAAGAAAAGTATTTTGTAGTTTAATAGAAATATCTCACTGTACAGAAGTCCAAAAGATATAAAACTAAACCATTTATATGTAAAATTTAGTTGTAAACAATTTTACTTAGAAGGCTAGAAAAGGTTTACTTAATAAATTATTTAATTATTGTTAGTTTATTATCAGAGAATTTTGATACAAGTGATCATTAGAAAGAGTTAATGATTTGTGTTCAATTATTCTTTATAGTAGTTTTTTATAAAACACATTATCAAAAAAACATTAATAAAAATCAAAAAACCAAAAAGATTACTTTTATACCAAAAAAAAATAATATTTTATTCATTAAATATAAACAATTTATGATTTTCTTCAACTATTTGATAATTATAAATAATATTTATATTAATGATGTACTATAAGCCATTTAAACTATTTAAAAAAATATGAATATAAAAAGAATAACCACAACATTGAAATATGATTTTGTTCTTTTTTTGAAATTTTATTATTAGAATTATGTTTTGTCAACTTTGAAAACATAATGTTCTTTTATAAATAGCATTTTCTTTTTAATATTCAGATTTCTTTAGATATTTATATTTTCCAAGTCTAATACGTAGTAAAACCAAGATTTTGTGCATAGTTTTTAATTTTGTCAATAAATTCATTATATGACTTTCAAATGTATCATTAATTTGTGGTTGATAAGATGAAGCTAAAATAGTTGCATTTTTACTTTGTAAGTCAGACATCATTAAAGCACAAAATATTGGTTGATAAGCTTATATAAATAAAATGCACACGTTTAAACAGATTTGTAACAGTAGTGTTCAGGATAAACTACATATACACTCCAAGTTTAGGATAACCTACGTATACTCCCTGGAACAGGTTAAGCTATAAAATATGAATGTAATTGGAACTGAATTTTTAGGTGAGTAAATAGAAAATGTGACTATGTATGAGGTGAATATATGGGAATGCGATTGTATTTTATGTGCTAAAAAAGCGGTTGATTCTTGGCTGAATTCAATGTAACTTGAACGGGTTTCAGCCACTTATTGAAAATTATTTATTGGAAAAATTTTTTAGTTACTTATCTAGTGATGTAATTACATTTAGAATACTGTATTTAAAATCGTGTAATTACTCATACGTATTCAGAACATTTAGAATCTTGTAAAACAGGGTATTTTGTGAATATAAAAGGGTTTAAATTTTATAATTACAAGTTTGTATGCAATAATTTAATACCGTTTTGTAACTCTTGAAACCGCTTGATACGATTCTCAACTTCGCGCATTCTGGTTTCATATTGTTGATCATGTTCCGCTTCAATTCGTTCGTCTTCTTCGAGTTGCTCTCTAGCCTCAGCCGACAATTTCTGTCTAAGCTTTTCCCGCCTCCGTTTTAGAGAATTCTTTTTGGATTTTACAGAAAATATAGGTAGGTTTACATTGGAATCATCAATATTAGCAGTAATTGGTGACGTATCTATTAAAGGATTTGAAGTTGGATTTGAGTAATTGCGAGTGATAAGATCTAACCGTCTCTCCCTATCCCATATTATTTGTCCATTTGAGATAACTTTAAAATAACGAATTCGATGAAACTAAAGAAATCGGTATATTAGATAAATTTAATATAGATATATAGCTGAAAAGTGCCATACCGGTATCTCTGCTGCCTCGAATTCTTCTCTAGTTGTTTCCATAATTCCTAGAAATCTCTATAGGAAAATAAGATGAAGGCATTTATCTAAATATTTTCAAAGATAAATTCAGTGACAGAAATATCTTAAAACTCAATACATCTTCGTATCCTATAAAAAAGTCTCCAAATTGATCTTTGTCCCATACTAAACGACTATAAATTTCATGTGCTGGCTTCAATCGCTGCATTGTGTTAAATTATAATGGTACGTGCGAGCACTTAAAAGTGAATAGATGTAGTCGAAAAATTCGCAATTTATTTAATATTAACCATAGCTGCCGCAACAAAATTGTCTTCGATTTTTATTGGCTAACGGTTGAGGATCTGTTAAAATTTTGGCCCGCATTATATAATTGTTTACTAATTTCTGGCCGGAATTAACTATTTAACTTTTTCATGGCCGCACAATATTCGACGCCAATAAAAATTATTTGAATTTATAACACTGCGCACTAGGACCTATTTTTGTGGCCCGGCCCGCAGATATACGTATAAATTTATTATAAAAATTTATGGCCCACACTGGCCAATGCAGGTAGAGATACGATCCGTTATCCGTTGGATACTATTTAATAGTAAAATCCGCGGATATCCGTTAAATGAGTGTCGCTGAAAGAAAGCCCGAAATTTAAATGACTTATATTTAAATTTTCAGGTTTTCTTTTAGCGACACTCAAATTTAATATGAAACGGATAGCATCACTAAATGCAGGCCTCTACTGCGCACAATGGTAAAATTAGTCCAGGATAGGGATGTATTACTTTGTTACGTTTAACATTGAATAATACAGTAATAGCTGCTCGATACGTAAGTATCGAGGCAGCTTTTGTCTCGAAGCATGTGAGACGATCGAACATGTGATAGGCCCGATTACGGTCACATGTTCGATCGGTTGTGGATCGATTGTCGATCAATAGAGCGAAAGTATGTGATCTAGTCGATTAGTTGTAGTAAGAATGAAGTAATTAAGTACGAGGTAATTAGGTAAGCATGAGGTAATTGAGCAGTAAGTAGTAATGAAGTAGGAATGAGGTAATTAGTGAAGTATGAGGTAATTTGAGATAAGTATATTAGTATAGTTAGCGATAGTTAAAGTAAGTAACTTTGTCTTTTCTGCGAACCCGACTTTCGTTCTGGTTAATTCGACCCCTCCCGCCCTACCCGTAATGTCACAAGGCTGTAGTAGTCTGGCCTGCCGGGACGGCAGTTAACAAGAGTTGGAAGGACGGGTGAGTTTGTATTTTGAAATTGTATTTTAAATTTGTTTGATAATTTTTGAATTGCGGCCTGTTCGAACGACAGTCGCAATGAATCTTTGGCCAGTTGAGATGACTGCCAATGCGAAAAAAAAAAATAATAAATTTGAATAGCCGACCGATACTCGGGAAGGCTGCGTAAGTGCTCGAAAGTGGGAGAGACATACCCGTATATTGTTCTTCATAGTATGATTACACGGAAATGAGAGACAAACAAAGTGCATTGTCACCAGTGATGTAAATTGGATACGCGCAGTAGGCGCAGCGCACATAAACTTAATTTTGCGCATATTTTGTTGAAAATAATTGGCGCTCTGCGCATATATATAATTTTTTTGCATATATTTTTAAACTGGATTTTGATTTTTGCGCCAATAAAAATTTTTGAATTGATAACACTGATTGTCACATAATAATTTTACCGACATTACAAAAGTTTAGCTAGCACTAATAAATATTCATTATGTTCATAGTTCCGGGCAGAATTATGTTGGTCGTAGGTCGGAATTATTTTAATGCCGACCAAATTAAACGGTTAAATGATTAAATGAATAATATTAAGAAAAATTTTAAGTGATTTCAATTCCTAGTTATATATCAATTTAGATATATGTTATATTTGTTAATTGATATTTATTGGTATTTAGTGATGCTCACAGCAAATAGCTGTAAGTATCGAGGCAGCTTTTGTGGGATATCCTTATGTCCAGAAAATTCCGAGCTGCCGGCCAAAAGAATATGAGTCGTAGTATCTCAAAAATTCACTATATATCTAACATTAACAATTGTGTTCTGTAAGTAAAATTTCATTCTAAAAACTTTTACTTAGAGATCGGAAGTTAGTTATCATAGTAAATTTTTGTGCTATTTACGTTTTTTTACAATTTTTTATGTTTTTCGCGTTTTGTTACACAAGATCCTGTGATTTTATTGGATTCGGATAGGGTCAGAAATGATCTTCAGCCCAGGATTTTCTGGACATAAGGGTACCCGCTTTTGTGTAGGACAATCGAACATGTGATAGGCCCAATTCTGGTCACATGTTTGATCAATTGCCGATCAATCGAACGAAAGTATGTGGTAATTTGAGGTATTAGTAATGCGATCATTGATAAGGGTTTGATTTAGTCAATTAGTTGTAGTAAGAATGAGGTAATTAAGTATAAGGTAATTGGGTAAGAATGAGGTAATTGAGTAGTATGTAGTAATGGAGTAATTATGAGGTAATTAGGGTAGTATGAGGTAATTTGAGATTTGTATATTAGTGTAGGTGGGGTAAGTAAGAGTAAGTAACTTTGTCTTTTCTGCGAACCCGACTTTCGTTCTGGTTAATTCGACCCACCCACCCTACCCACATGGACAGGGTTGTAGTAGTTTGGCCTGCCGGAGAGGCAGTTGACGTTGGTAGGACGGGTGAGTTTGTATTTTGAAAGTTTTGAATTGTGACCTGTTCGAACGACAGTCACAATGTTTATTTAGCCAGTCGGGACGACTGCTATTGCATAAATTGAATAGCCTACCGATACTCAGGAAGGCTGCGAAAGTGCTCGAATATGGGAAAGACATACCCGTATATTGTTCTTAGTTTGATTACACGAAATGAGAGACAAACAAAAGGAATAAATCTAAGCATTAAAAAATCTCCTATTTACAAATCATATTTCAAGAATCAGGTTTACGTAACATGATCGGGAAAGTCAAAACAGACATTCGTTTTGTCAAAAAACCACATACAGAACTACTTTGGCACTCTAAAAAAAAGTTTTTCTTAAGCAATTTTACTATATAATCCTTTAGTCTTTAGGTTTATTCTAAACACTAACGCTACTGTTACGTACAATGATCGACAAAAATTGGCACTGGGGGCATGCCTCGAGGGTACATAGAAGCACTCCTAAATTGATTGCATAGTAAATAAAAATTACAATTGTTAAATATGTAATTATTGCCTCATATATATTAAATCAATTGATTATCACTGATGCGAAATGTAAGATTAATTGATATTTATCTTCGTACTCCGTTCTTGGTCTATCATAAATAGCATACGTACAATATATGCAGTTAATTTTTTCAGTTTCAACTACATAAAAGAATAAAGTCTAAAGCTTGTATTTTAGCAATGTTTATAGTGAAACAAAAAATTGCAATTATTGCAATTATTTTCAGTACACAGTACACAGAATAAAATCCGAAATGCATATGCAGTACCGCAAATGAATCTTGTGAATTTTGCATATAGATACGTATTCATATAATCAGCAACTAAATTAAAATTGAAATTTTGACAATGTACGTACCCTACAAGGCGTACACTTATTTATGCGAGTGATACAAATTCGAAAAAGGATTTAGAGCGTAACTCTATCCCAGATCCGCACAAAGCGAAGCGAAGAACATAAGTGAAAATACAAGACATTAATTTTGCACGCAACTTTTTAAGAATTTTATTATTATAGTATTGATTGATTTTATTACAATTACATGCAAAATAATACATATTATACAATAAAATATTTATCCAACATTAACCTCACCTTTGATACCAGACCACTAAAAAGATGACGAAAGAAGCTCCAAAAAAAAAAAAACGCCGAAAAAAAGTCCAAAAGTACTACAAAAAGGCTCTAAAAGAACGATGAAAGAACCTATGAAACGACTACTAAAAAAAAAAACAAATTTATTTTTAAATTGTATCACTCGCAGAAATAAGTAAATCACCCCCGCAGGTACGTACTGTACGTACGTAAATCTGCATATCTGATATAAAGTTTAAATTTGTTTATCAAATAATGCAAATCAATGCATAACACTTGAGTTACGATGGTTTCTACGTAACAATTGTTTCGTTTGTATATTAGGCCACGCCAAGTTAAAACTGTGTTTAACATAACGAGCCTCAAATAGAAGGGGTAATAAACATAATATAAAAATTATATTAACTGTTCAAAAAAAAAATTCTTAGCCAATCAAAATCACATTATGGATTTACTAATTTTCCCCAAAATTTCTATTGGCTGAGATTGTTCGCACCAAATTACATGTCACTTTCCCTTTAAAATGTGACGTATCAGTAGAGTTAATGGGTTATATTATACTAAAATCTTGCAATGGATTTTTTTATTATTGCGCAAGAGATGATTTCTTAGGCAAGGTTTTGAAATAAATGTGACTTTTCAAAAAAGCGATTATGTTTCTTTAATTTTTACGTTATGCCCTGACCAGTAAGTGTGTCACATTATTAGGATTATTGCAATTTACGCACGACCAATAGAGACTTGGGGAAAATTGGTATACCCCTATATTATTACCTTAATTAACCTCAGTGGCTTGAAGCTGAGATTTTAATTTTTTTTTAGCAATTCTATTAAATATAAATTAGACGTATGTGCATGCATTCTAAAATAATAAAACTATTGCATGTATTGCATGCATTTACGCACTGTGCCATATAAGGTAAAAAGGGTAATTCGATGAATTTAAAATTTATCAAAATTCGCTAAAAATAAAACTTTATTATTGCTAACTGCAATTTTATTTTAATCATATGTATTTTTGTTTTCAAGAACATTTTAATGAAAGGAAAGTATGAACAAGTTATTATTGAATAACTTTTACTAGAGCTAAATAATTTCAATTCTTGGAGGGTAAAATGGCGGATTGTCAAATTGACATAAAATTAACTATTAATGGCAAAAAGTATTTGTACAATTACATGAAATCCTTTAATAAGAACCAGGTTTTTTTACATCATTCGATTCGTTTTGATGAGACGAATCGAATAATATAAGAATCATTAATTTTAAATTGTTAATTTGTGCAAACTTTAATATAATTTGATTTGTCACTTTACCCACCCTGCCGAATTAGGCCCCTTCACCTTATACATAGTAAAAAAGGACTTGGGGACCTATAAATAGGGAGAATATGTAAAATTAATATATTCGATATCTATTTTAAAAATAACAAACAGCTGTACATGAAATATTCATTAAATTAATAGTTTTACGCGAAAAATTCATTAAAATAAATACAGTCAACCCTCCATAAATGCATATCATCGGGACTAACTTGCGTTTAGAGAACAATAATAAAATGCATTTATGGGAGTTTAGTAAATATTTGGGCCAAAAAATTAATAGCATTTAAGGAGGTCATGCATTTATGGGAGTTTAGTATATATTTGGGCCAAAAAATTAATAGCATTTAGGAGGTCATGCACTTAGGGAGGATGCATTATATTCTATGGCCCCATTTTTTAAAAAATACGACTATTATTACAACCCGTTTTCTTAATTTTATATCCTTTATGTGGGTCTCATGATACTGCGTCCAAGTCGCGAGACCTGGAAACTTTACTGCTCAAACAGTAAAGGCCAATGTATCAAATGTATTTTTTTGTAACATAATTTTTTCTAATTTGTAAAAGTAATAACGGACTGCAAATGATTTATAAGTTCCTGCAGCTAAATTCTGAAATGCATATACGGTTCCGCAAATGAATTTTGTGAACTTGCTTATAGATATGTTCGAATTTGCAACCAAATTATATAATCCGCAAGTAAGGTTTTTATTTAGTTGCGGGCCATCAACTAAATTAAAATTTGAATTTCAAACATTGTTCTCCATCCAAGCCTGTTGTGGGACGGTTTTCGGAAATGTCACTTTACCCTATGACAATATGCATTCGTACAGAATTTGGTGTTGCATTTAGAAAGATTTGACTGTAAAAAACTTGGGCCTATAAACAGAAATTCAGGTTATATGAACAATATGTCAGCACATCAATATAAAAGCACTCAAATTTTTACTCCCACTATTTTGTTCTGGACATTCGTTACTAGTCATCCTTCTTTATTGACTCTTTTATTAAAAATCAAATATGGTTGTTATTTCACATTTCTCTAAAACTATATCTCTTTTTTTTATTATTTATTTATTAGCATTAGTTGAATCACAATCGCAATATGATTGTCCTACAAGTATAGATTCAGATGAAACCCCGCAAAAACATATTGTTATGCTTAAATCAGAAAGTGCCAAAGATCAACACTATGAAATGTTAAATCATTGTTTTAATAAAAAGGTTGACAATTCTCACACTTTACGATCAGATGATCATGATAATATTAATGATGTTAGTTTTGAAGACTTCATCGCCTATATTACATATTTACGCCCCAGCGAAGCTGCTGCATTGACTGAACAACGTGAGGTGAAGCATGTTGAACCAGATACAGAAGCTTCTATTAATGCTCCTCCTAAGAAATATCTTCCAAATTGTTCTAAAAGCGTAATTAAACCCGTATCTAAAACCGTATGTAAAACCGCGACTGCTGCTCATGATAATTGCCATAGTTTCGCAACCCAAAGCCCTGCGCCATTTGTATGTATTGTTTTAAAATTTAATAAAATTAATATTTATTTATTTATTTTATTCATTATGTGTTTTTATTCACTGTAAAAAACCCTGAGTAAATAACATTAATTATTAATGATACTTTATCAAAATTTTTAGAATTTGGATCGTATTGACCAGCCATCCCGTCCATTAGATGGGAAATATATTTATCCTAAGAATAGGGGTTCCGGAGTAAATGTTTATATTATTGACACGTAAGTTATTGATTAAACCTAAGGTGCCGTACGTATGTACAAAAAAATGCATGACAGTTTCATAATTTTTGATTTGCCATTATGTGAAGATCCTTCTTAAAAATTAATTCTATTAAGATTTTGATCGAGAGTTTCCCAAACTACCTGATCAAAAATTCAATGAATTAAAATAAAAAACTTTCACTGAATTTTGATCAAGTAGTCGTAGAAATCTTAAAGAATTGATTTTTAAGAAGGATCTTCACATAATAGCCAATCAAAAATTATGAATCTGCTGCCCATTTTTAGTCAGCATCAAGGTTCAATTAAGTTTATTACTTGCTGCGCTAATTAAAATAAGTGAATATATTGTTAATTATTTTATAATACTACTTTCTACATGTAGAGGTATTAAAACAGATCATCTAGAATTTGGAGGACGGGCAACAAATAGTACTCCTCCTTTCTGCTCCGGTTGTACACAAAACGTGGATGATAATGGGTATCTACATTATTTCAATTTTTGGCTCATAATAAAATATTTAAATTATTTAATCGTTTTATTTTTTTGAAGTCATGGAACTCATGTCGCAGGAATTGTAAGTATTATAGATTTTTATTGGTAAACCTTAATATCATACATTTAAATCCTAATAACATAACTATTAAATACTTATTTTTATAATGTTTAATCAATTTAAATCTAATAATATATTGATAGGTTGGAGGTAATAAAAGTTTCAGAAAATATCATGACAAAAAATTTCTTAATACTTGACAGATTTTGAAATTATTTTAGGAGTCACATGGGGAGTAGCAAAACATGTATCTATAATTTCCATTAAGGTTTTTGGCCCGAGTGGCTCTGGTTCATTCTCTGATGTCCTTGCAGAATTAGCATCTGTAGCAGCCCAACACTCGAGTTGCACTAACAAGAATACTGTTGTAAAGTAATATTTATCTACAATACCATTCCTACTTTTATATATTCTGTTTTATAAAAAACATTTATTTATCTATTTTATAGTTTGTCATTAGATGGTGGTTTCAGTCAAGCTATTAATGACGCAGTTCAAGCATTGATAACTATGGGTATCCACGTATCTGTTGCTGCGGGAAATTCTGCAGCAGATGCTTGTAATTTTTCTCCAGCATCAGCACCTAATGCTATAACAGTTGGAGCTACTTCAGTCACTACAGATTATATTACTATTTTTTCAAATTTTGGAAATTGCCTTGATATCTTCGCACCAGGTAATAAATTAAAGTTTAATTAATTACGGCGGATTTGTAGAGTTGTTCTTTTATTTAAATCCCAAATTTTAATTATTTTTTAATTTAATATATTGCAAAAAGTATTCATACTTAAAAGTGTTAGATTTAGAGATTTAAATAAAAAAAATCTTATTTACATAAATCCGTTGTAATGAACAATAAATACCTTTATCCCACAATAATTGATTTTTATTTTCATAACTAGGTATGAATATCGAATCAGCAGGAATTGCGTCTGATAATGATACGGCAGTATTTTCAGGAACCAGCCAAGCAACCCCTCATGGTTTGTAATTAAAAAAAATATTCTATTAAACTAAGTATGATCTATCTTAAATTTTTTCTATTAATTAGTTACAGGAATGATAGCTTTGATAATTGCAACAAGTGGAAATTTACCTCCAGATCAAATGAGTGCTGCTATTAATAAATTAGCAACACCAAATGTAGTTACTGGTAATCTTCAGGGTTCTCCAAATAAATTTATACGTGTTCCGTTCTGTACTCAATCCAAAAAAGGTCCAAAAGAAACTCATTTCCTAAAAGATCCAAAAGATAAAAAAGGTTATCATTAACTCTAAGATAATCAAATCGGAGTTTTATTACTTTTCCATTAGTAATTTCTTTATTAGTTATAGAAGTTTATTTTATTTGTATTCGAATAGTCTATATAGTAGAAACTTTTTAATAATTTAGTATTATATACGATATATAATTCGGAAATTTTAATATGATCCTTAAAATAAGAAGTCTAAAATATTTTACATCCCGAAGATGTTATATAAATGTAATTAGACTATAAACTAATTTGGTTCACAATAGAAATTAACCTTCTTAGTATTATTTTTCCTATTTTTATTATTCATATATTATATAGAGCTAGCCTATAATCTACAGGTGTTTAATAAAATATAAATTCACATTGAAAGAATTGGTTGAAGGTTCTATTTGTACACGGGGTATATGCAGTATTCAAAATTAGTGTTCTCAGAGTTCTCATGAGAACACCATTATGAATTTGTGCACGGTACAAATTTTTTGCGAACAGTAAAATAATAAGAGTGTTCTCATCTATAATATATGAATTGGAACCGCCTGAAATTTTCTAATCGATTAACCGTTTAACCATGCTAATTGCTGGCATTAAATTTGGCTCATTACCAATATAATTCATGTTGGAATTATAAAACAATCTTTACGCAGTTAAATAGTTCCAATTCTTACTATAATATGTATTTTTTATTATAGCTTTTGTTTTTTTTTTATTTGTTTTGTTACTCGTGAACATCAAACAATATTTGAGAACACTTATAACTATTATACTGTTCTCATGAGAACAGTATTCGTGCCTTAATTTCGAACATTGGGTGTATGTACATGGGCAATATAGATATCTCAAAATTTTCATTATGAAACCTTTTGGCTTCTAACAAAAAAAATTCATTGCGAAATTTTGGTATAAGCTATATCTTGTCCGATCCTAAGCCCACCTTACCCTAACCATAAGCGAGGGTTTAATTTTTCTTTTGTAAAAATTTTGGTATAAAAACTGTGTAAACTAATAAATTTTCTTGCGTGAAATATACAAATAAAATTAGCGTGGCTTAATTTATTTAGATATTACTTTTATTATGATTTGTTAATAGTTGTATGTAGTTACAAATAATTGCAAAATTTCTACTATCTAATTCAGAGTTTGTACATTTTAGCAGTTCTGATTGGTTACTAGCAAATAACATCAACGTCATGGCAAAACCTGAAGAGCAGATTACATTACATATTTCGATCATCTTTTGCATTGTTGTCTCAGACCAGATTCAATCCAGGCTGGATACTTAATACATACACAAACAAATAATTAACATTTTTGGTTAGTTATGGAAATAAACTATCCGCTTATAATTAAAATTACCTTTGCCTCATAATTACTGGATTACGATATTTTAAATAATTGTGATACTGTAATATATGGGCACTACCAACGATCTGGAATTATATTTTGTGATGATATGCTGTGACTCGCTCAATTTCTGGAAGCGGAAGAATTGTTGGGCTCATAGGACATTCATATAATTAGTTAATTTTTGTAGATCTACCCGTGATCTTACCCAAACAAATAAACTTGTTCGCTTTCAAATACTCGTGATCTTCACAACTAATTTGCGTCATTTTCCTCTGTGGGGAGTAATTGCTAAAAAATATTTTTAAACACGTGATTATATAAGTTGTGTATAGAATAGATCCCAATAAACATTTATTACAAATATTTCCGATCTTTGTCTGAATGGACCATTTATAAAGTACAAAGAATTTTGACTTAGAGAATTTATTTACAAAAATTGGAAAGAATGTTTAATAACTTCGATTATCTAAGACTAAGACTATGATTAACTGCAGTTATTTAGTATATGTGCATTCATTTAAAATATACATATTACTAATACAAATTGCGCTTATAAATTGGACAAAAAGACCATTTTTGATCTGCAGTCAAAAGGATTACTATTTACTATTACTATTTCATTTTCCTTCTCTACATTCATTTATATAGCTTCTATGTCATTATTCAAATTCAATATGAGAGAAAAAGAATGTATAAAATATGCATGTTGAATTCATTTAATTGTAATCTTGTTAGAAAACTGTTCTAAAATTGTTATCTCAATATAAACATAATATTAATCCATTAGATAATTTATAAGCTAAATTAGCAAGCCAGATTTAATTAAAACATATTAATAATTGATAACTAAATTAAATAATAAATGAATGATTGGATGTTTCTGAATCAATTTTAATATTTTAAAGTAAATTAGTCAACTTCTATGAAATTGTAATTGTAAAAATTTTATGAATAGGAAATTTATATAAAATTCTGATATTAGCTTAATTATGTACAGTAATAGCACAAAAGAAAATATAAATTAAAAGTATTTTAATCAAAAAAATTACTATGAGTTTGATAAAACCAAAATAATAGTTAAAAACAAAAAATTACTAATAAGTCTAATAAACTATTAATATTTAATAAAGCAAATGAATATTACAAAAAAGAAAATTATATGGTTTTATATTGTTCTTTTTTCTATATTGCAAACAATTCTAACTCAACCTTATCAGATGATGTAAAATATTGGTTAGCAAAGCATCTAGAATTTGGTTATGGTGCTGATAAAAATGAAAAAAAAGTCTTTGAATACTATTCACAAGTTTATGATAATAGTAAATCAATTTATAAAGAAAAGATCAAAAATTATTTAATATACTGTTATTATTACAGTATTGGTACTGATAAAGATGAAAGTAAAGTTTGTCAAATTTATATTTTAAAATTATTAAGTAATTAGAATCTAGAGGATCAAAAGTTTAAAAGCTTTTGTAATCAAAAATTAGAACTTATATATATATATATAATTTAAAAATTGTATTCTTTTTATAGTTTTGATTAAAAATATTGAAATTTTTTTTCTATATAAACTTTTTATATAAAAAATGCAAAAAATATTTTTTTTTACTCTTTTACAATCTTGCTGAGGTTGTTCATGCTCCTTATATTCTCAAACTAATGTTCTTAAATGTCCTGGGTTGCTGAACCTCGACCTCTTCCAGTCTGTACTTTTAAAGTTTCCAAGAACGATTCGTTGCACCAATCCCTGCCGGTATCAGAAGGTTTCACCAGGCTCTGCTCAGAACCGGCTATCGCCATGAGTTCATGTAGTATCTCTCATTGTCAGACTTTTTGGCCTCACATTACGTCTCATGACTTCAGTTATTCCAAATTAGGTTCTAACTTATATTCATCACCATGTGGCTTCTCAATTGAAGGTCACTTGCTATTTCTGGAAATAAGTCTGTCTTTTGATGCCCTGGGTCCCTGGTACCACAGTGTTGCAGTTCCCTATTTTTGGAAATGCATCTCTAAAATTGCCGTCACTAGGATTTGAACTGGCAACCTTGTGATTGTGACCTCAGAGTATAACCGCTATGCTATTGACCCTAGAGGTCAAAAATTTTTTACAAATATACTGTAAATGGTTTAATATTAATAAAAATAATTTAATAAATAATGTTAACTAAATAAAAGACTTAAAAACTAGTGTTGGTAGTTTTAAAATAATGTTTAGGTATTTTTTAATTTATTTTATTAATTTGTTAAAATTATTTTACTTAGTAGATTTTAATAAATATAATTCATAATTATTTATAAACAAATTTTCTAAATTAGATACAATAACAATCAGATACTAATGATAATAACCAGATACTAATGATATAACCTAAAATCTATTAAAAAATGAAATCCAATAAATTTCAGATCACATTACTACCAGATTCACATTTGAACTTTTGAAGATTTCACCAAATTTCTATTGAATTTATTGAAATAACAATGCCTGATCAGCTAATAAAAATACAGGATTAGGTGTAATATGAAAATAAAGCAATTATTTTTTTAAAAAAATTAATTATAACAGGAAATTTTGATTATAAATTATCTTTTGTATAATTAAAAAATTCATTTTCAAATTTTACTATAAGTCTCTTTCTCTTATTACACTTTGTTCTTACCTCATCCTAATGAAAATAACAATTTATTTTAGTTATTTTTCACATCACATCAGATCTTATAAGATGCAATACATATGTAAAAAAATATAAAATTTATTTTTGTAAATTGAAAGTAAGCTAAATAAATGAGTGCCTAGACTGCAACATAATGCATTTCTATAGTGTATCTTTTTAAATCAAATAAGTAAGATTAAATGTGATTAAATAGTTAAGAAAATTAAGAAAATTTTAGTCAGTTAAAATTTTTTATAAATTATTTTTAATAATAAACTTGTTCTTAATAAACATTATATAATTAACTCAATTTCATAAAACTATATCTAAATCATTTTGACAAAAAAATTTTAATTGTAGTTTTAAGAGATAAAAAGAATCATAGAATATTTTTACTAAATTTTTTTTATTTTAAACTTATTTTAAGTTAATAAAACCAAAAATAATAAACAAGTCAATTCTAAAAAAGTAAGAATTACTTAAAGGCATAAATTATTAAAGATTAATTTAAAAAAAATCTATATATCAATTAATAAAAGATAAAAAAATCAATTATTAAAAAATTTAAATAGAATCAGAATAAGAAATACAAAGACTAGTAGAAGAAAACAAACATAATAAAAAAATAAAACCTTATAATTTTAAAAAAAATAAGGGTTGGGTCTTATAGCTTACTTGTTAAGCTCTCATCCTTCTACAGCCAAGAGTCAACAGTTCAAGTCTGGCTGAAGGTAAAATATTTTATAACCAAAAATGAAGCCTATAATCAAATGCAAAGCTCAGTGAAAATCCAAGTGAAAATACATATTTGATCTAAAAAATTCCTGAAAGAAAACCAGTATAGCAAAGTGTGAACATTACTATAATAAGAAATATAAAGAATGTTATCAATGTTTGTAAAAAGAATTGGCTTTATTGAATATAGAATCACCTCTGGCACTATAAATCCAAATAGGTGTAGTTGTAGAATCTACTTCTATTTATAGAGTTTGTATTAAGAACAAAGTAGCTCTAAGGTCCATTATTAAAAAAAATAAGTTGGTATCATAGAAAAAATATTGAAAATCAGAAACTTTAAATAGAATACTATAGGCAAGTTTTAGGTATATCAATTAGTAGGTAACCTGTAGGCAAAACATTTAAATAGACAATAACTAAAGTTGTATGAGTGGCTAATTGTAGTTTCATTAATATGCAAAATGTAATATTTCCTTACAATATTTGTAGGTTGTAAGTCTTAATAAAAGATTATGAGCTATAGATGTCACTCTTTAAACCTGAAAAAAAAAATAAATAAAAAATAAATAAAAGAAAATTGATCAATATTTTTATAATCTCTTTTATGAATATTACTAGATAGTCAAGATTTTAGAGATAAATTCTGAAAATAATATGATAATTCTGCTTTGTATTATAATTAATTGTTATATATTAAAAAAGTTAAAATAAAAATAATATATGATCACTTTGTCTATTATTCTTGTTACAATTTTTTTTTTATTTTAAAATAATATTATTTAAATCCTCTTTATAATATTTATATAAAGGTTCTAATCATTAAACTAAACCAAAAAATTATGTTTAAGATTTTTTTTTTTTTAAATATTAAGGTGAGTATTTGTGACCCAGGATTTTATTGATAGTATATTTGGCTAATGATTGC
>CAJVQA010000820.1:0-29681 GCA_910591915.1 Cetraspora pellucida | reverse complement strand
GAACCACAATACTGATAAGTGATTAATAAAAGTCAAAAGACCAAAGAGGTCATCTTAATACCAAAAAAAAAAAAAATGAAATTTTATGTATATAAGAAAATCTATTTTCAATATGATAAAGATAAATAATTTTACTTTTTTTATTTATAATACTGAATAATTTTAAAGAGCTTACATACTTAGTTAAGAATAAACAAAAAAAATAAATGTTTTTTTACAAGTTGAAGATTGGAATTATTTAAGTATCTAAAATATTTCAACTCAAATGTGCATTCTCTACCAAGTAAAGTTGTTAGCTTACATGATAAAAAAAATTATTTAAAGTGTTGCTTCTATTGATCATATTTTATTGAATTTGAAAAGCAAATATTATTTTTTTTGAATGTAGTATTATTTTATATATAAGGTTAAAATACATGTTAGAAGTTTGTTATAATTGATTTTTGCCATATAGTTATATAAAATTTATACTTATGATCTATGATCTACTTCTTAAATAACATTCATCTAATAGTCTTAATTGAGATATTTAGAAAGGTTATAATGAAGATGTTAACAGAAGGCTTAGTTAAATATTTATTAAGAAAGAAATACTTAAGTGACCAACTATGTAGACCTTACAAAAAAATCAACAGAACAACTAGTATATGTTTTAAATATAATAATAAAAGAGACAAAAGAAAAAAAACAAAGAATTGTAGATATTTCTGCAAAATATAAAAAAAGCCTTTGACTCTGTCTTGTTCAAAAGTCTGAGCAAGCTCTGCAAAGAGTCAAAATACTGAAAAAGACAATTAAATATATCTTGAATCTTTTTTATAAGAGACAACTCAAAATAATTACAGTCCATGGCCTAACAGAAAAAATAATAGCAAAAAATAGAATAGATCAAGATAAAGTAATATCACTGCTAATATGACATCTTTTTTACAATTCATTACTAGTAAAGATATAGAAAGATAAAAGATTTGTTTATATAGTAAAGAAAAAAATTAAAAAAAAAGATATATTGCAATAATATCACATGCTATTATCAAGCAGCAATTGCATATATAAATAACACAATATGGATTACAAACAACAAAGAACAGCTATTAGATATTGAAAATAGCACAAGAGTTCTTTAAGATAAATAACATAAAGATAAATAGAGCCAAGTCAAAGTTGATAATAATGAAAAAAAATAACATTTAAAAAAAACAAAATAATAGTGGAATCAAGAAACAAGATAGTCTGCTTCTTAGGAATCTGACTTAACAACAAAATGTAAGAAGTTCTAGTTAAGAAAAAAGCAAAAGGAATAGTAAACCAAACAATAAGAGACCTTAAGTATAAAAAGATAACAATAAGCATACATAAACAATATAGTGATAATACCAAAATTAAGTTATATATTACAATTAACAAAAATATCAGAGAAAGGTATAATAAAGTATATTAACCAATAATATGTCTGGCAAAACAAAAAGTAGCTTATTAAGAACATTAGAGAATTGCATAATAGAATACAAAGATCTAAATAGCTGCAGAACATTGTAACAGAAATCAATAATAAAACAAGTAAAAGGGCTATTAACAAGACTCAATAGAAAAAATGAATTAGGACAGTTAATAAAATTAAGAATAACACAAGATTACCAGAAAGCAGAATTAACTGAAGACATATAGAAACTAAAGAAGCTTTTAGAAGATAGAACATATTGGAAGAACAATCTAACCTGTTTAACAATAGTTAAAGCAAAAGAGTTAAGGATAAGCATAAGTACAGAAAGTAAGCTATGAACAACAAGCAGCTATGGTTATAAAATAGTTCAAAAAGCTAGAAGTGAAAATACTAAATAGACTAGAGAGCAGATAGGTTAAAGAATCCTTCAAAATAAATAAATATAATACACAAACAATAAAAATTAATTAGAAAAGTTTGTCAAAAGATAGAAAAAAAAAAGAATTATATATGATGCAAAATATATAACAGACAACAAAGAAAATAATTAAGAAAAAAAAAAAAATACTAATAAAGCATTGGCAGATGCAAAGTGTAGAAAATAATTTAGTCACTAAAATTAACAAATGCAATAAGTGTATAAGTAAGAAGAAGCAGTAGAAAATAGTTGTCAACAGTAAATAAAAATTAATAACAAGATAAAAGTAATTTAGATACATTAATAGTGAAAAGCAACAACACAATAAAAACAGCAATAGACCAACTAACAGGCTATACAAAAACAAAAGGATTAAAAAAAACAAACAAAAGCTAACAGGACTAAGAATGCTAAAAAACTTAAAAATAAAGCTAGTTAAAAAACAAAAGCTAAGAGAGAATGTTATACAAAAAATAGTAAAAACTTTAAAAAAAAATGCATTAAGAAACAAGAACAAGTATATAATATACACTAATGATATAGTAAACAGACAGAAAAAAAAGCAACAGGTAGAAACATGAATATAAAATGGGTGCAAACAAGCAAAACACAAGACTGGTTAGAAGAAGAAATAGCATTAGAGATAAAAGGGTAGCCAACATTAACTGCAGCTAAGTTAGTAGCAATATGGATAGCAATTTTGATTATACCAGAAGAAAAAAAAATAGAAATATTTACAAATAGTAATGCTGCAATTAGAAACATTAGTAAAGGGTTAGAATGCATAGATAAAAATAGAATTCTTAAGAGAAAAAACACTTTTTGAATTGTAAAGATAATTGATTTAGTTAGAACAAAAAATATACAATTAAAATAGTTTAAGGTAAAAAGTTATAGCAAAAACAGATAGAATGATAAAGCTAACAGCTTTGTAAAAAAAAAACATTAAGCAAATAATATAAACAGAAGAAGTTAGTTGTAAAGAAATAAAGTACTGCTTATAGTAGAAAAACAAATATATAGACATGTTAGCAAAACTTTTATGCAAGCTAGTAATAAATGCCAAACTAGATATAGAGTGAAAAGAAACAACAGCAATTAAGAGTCTAGAACTAGTAATAGAAATAATGATTTATGATTAGATATACTTTTGAAAAAGGCTGAAGTCAACCAAAGAAGTGCATTATATAACAAGAAGAAGTATTTTTATAAAATATGTATTAGACAAACTTTTAACAATAGAAGAACTTAACAAAAGAAGGCCAGATTTATATGAAAATACAGAATGCCAAGTATGTCAAGATAAAGTCAAGAAAACACAAGGACATCTGGCAGTATGCAAGGGACAAGTAAACCTTTAGAAAAGAATACAGAAAGTGTTTATTACAACAGCATAAAAAAGATTAAAAGAAAAAAAAAACCAGAGTACCACCTTATATATTATATACAGTGCTTTTAAGAAAACAGAAATAGAAAAAATAGAAATAAGAAAAGCATTAATCAAGAACCTAATTTCAAAAACAACTTAAAACAGTTTGGTATAGCTTCTAGATGCAAGAACAAACTAATAATTTGTAAATACACTGGCAGAAACAGTTTGGAATACCTTTTATGAGCAAGTTTGAAGAACATGATGTGAAAAAGTCAATGAATGGAAAAAAAGAACAGAAATAACTAGCAAAATGAAAAGAAAAACTTGAAAGAAGAAAAAGAATCTAAGCAAAAAGAAAAAGGCAAATTAGCAAAAAGTAAAAGAATAAAAGAAGAAAGCAAAAAAGAAGGAAAAACAAATTAAAGATGAAGCCAGAAAGACAATTCTGAGGCTTGTTATGAAAGAGAAAGATGCTTTCATTACAAACTTTAAGTAGTCAGATAAGTAGCTTACTTCTGCTTAAAGTAATGCAGCAAGTTGCACTTAGGCATCATTTTGATAACTGGGTAATGTTAGACTTAGTTGTTAGGTAAATTTATATAATTGCAATAGTAATTTTAAGAATCTTAATAAAGTACTAGTATAACTGCTTTAAAAAAAAAACTTTAATAAATAATAAAGATTTTTTTTTATATATATTAAAACTGATGTTAATAGCAACTAATGCTTTTATTTGTGTTTTTAGTTAATACATTATATATTATTTGTATAGGATGAGTATACAACTAGTTATATATATAACTTTTGGTTATTTATTTAAATAGTTTGTCCAAGGGTTTTATACTAGCTACCATATCTATAATCTACTAAAAAACTATTTAATTAAACATTTTGGTTTCTATATTGCACTTAAACAATTAGCTATCTTGGTTTCTATACATCTAAGTGTCATATAATCTAAGATTTTGTCTTTCTTCTATATATCTGTCAAGCTGTTACTCAACTTTAGAACATATTATCTAACTGTAGAGCTCAGAGAGCTTTCTGTTAATTACCTATCTACTCTATAAAACATTAACAGAACTTGCTTTTGCAGTGTTCACCTAAATCTTAGCACTTACTTTACAACATATTCTAGTACTTTTTGTATACCTTTGTCATTTTTCTCAACTCCCAATTCAAATAGTCTAGTAGAATCATGACCAGTTCATTAGTATATCAAATCAGCTCAATATCCTGTTTTTCTAATTCTTTTGATTAAAATTTCAGTAGCCTGATTGATATTACCTCCATTTAGAGGTTTTTGTCTATCTGAATACTTTATATAATATTTGTTTCCTAGGTTTAGCCTTTATAGTAGTACTGTTAAAAATCTATATTACTTTTCTACTTGGGTCTTTCTAAATAAGCTTCTTGTTTACCAATTTCTATAGATTTACATAATCATAAGGACTTATTTTAGGTTTGCACTATCTGATGCTGATTTGCATTTTTTTGTGTAACCAGTTATACAGATGCCCTATAACTTGCCAGTCATGCTGGTGTGACTATAATTACAAGTATCTTAACCTAATCATTAGGAACAGTTGTTATAATATAAATATTACATAAGTAATTATTTAAATTTTTATTGTTCATAGATTTTGAACTTACAACCTACTACTTGAAAGGTTGACAACTTATTCATTTTACTAAGTCATCACATTCTTAATAATAAAGATAATTAAAAAATATAATGTTATAAAATAGATAATGCTTATTTTGCTAATAATTATTTTAATAACAACCTATTTTACTGATAGTCAATTCACTAATAAGTTTATTTTATTAACAGTCATTTTATTGACAAAGTAATTTTTATCATTTTCATTAAGATCAGTTAAAATTAGAGTTAATGTTAATGCAACTTTAACTTGTTAGCAGATTGATTGTTAGTGAAATAACATGTATTTTTATAAAACTATAGCACTATAATACTATTGTTCTATAAAATAAAAACCTTTTTTTTATATAATATAGCTTTTATTTTTTTATTTTAAATCTTATAAATAACCAAGAAATTAAAAAGCATATAATAATAGTCTATGATATTAGTAAATTAATTTTGTTACAAAGCTAAAATTTCTTATATTTTGATAAATATAACAATAATTTATATATTTAATTGAATATAAGTTTTTTTTACTTCATATAATTTATTTGTAAAACCAATTACAATATAATACACTATGTGTATTAATTTTTATAAATTTTAATTATCAAAACTTTAAAAATAATATCTTATTATCTATTAAAAACATAAAAATTATATGATTTGCTTATAATACATAAGTATTATATGCATTTATTTTAAATTATTAGTACAATAATAAGTATTTACAATATTTTATATAAGTAAAATTAAATTAATACATTAAGTATAAAATAAATAAATCTGTTTTTAAAATTAAAAAGAAAAAATTTTGTTTAGAACCAAAAGAATTTAATTAAATAATGCAATATTTAAATTTAATAATTTTTAATTGTTTTTATTTTGTTTAGTTAAGCAATATATTTAAAAAATTGCAGTTCTTGTTTAGTTAAGTGCAGTATTTAAAAAATTGCAATTTTTTTTTGAAATAAATTTTTTAAAGCTTAATAAATATTATTAATTTGTACTTTTAATTTTAATTATTAGTAAACCAAGTATTTTACATATATCTTATATAAATTCTGTATTTTTGTTATCTATATGTCAGTTAAAGCTTAGTATAGCTTTTGATATATAAAATATTCAGTTATTAGAAGGTTAAATCTAATATTTTATTATATAAAATCTATTATTTTAATCAAATTTCATTCTTTTTCTTAGCACTTATTAGAAATTTTTATACATTTGTTTGTTATATAATCTATTACTCTGATGTCTAAATTAGATTATATAATTAACATAAATTGATATTTTTACTGTTCCTAATACTGAAAGCATAGAGAAAGTTTGATTTTATTAGTTAATAATTATCAACATCATCAAATTTTCTGATTGGCTGATTTAATAAATATACTATTACTATTACTATAGTTATTTTTTATTATTGTTTACTACTATACTAATACACAATACAATTAATACTTTTTGCTTAATTATATACTTTAGATTTATTTAATATAATTGTAACTTGAATATTTATCTGAATATTGCAGTTAGCATTAATACAAAATAGCAGATATCTAAACCTTTGCATTGAAGTTTACAAGTTTAATATATAAATTAGTTACTATAGCAAAATTTTAATTGTTCATATTTCTTTAAACATTATATATAATATTACTGTTGTAATTACAAGATCACAAAATTTTTTTATTTTGTTGTATATTTATTGTCTATTATCAAAATAAAACATCTAATTATAGCTCAAAAGAATTAAGAACTATGTTCTGTTCAAAATTGTGATACTAAAACAGATCAGTTTTAACAATTTACTCAATTGATATATGAAAAATCTCAAAAGAAAGAATTCTATGCTCTTTATAACTATTTAATAATTAGGCAACAATTGTGTTATAACTATTATATACATATTGTTGAGCCTAATAAACATCAAAAAGTAGAGCCTTCTATTCTTATAGAAATAAATTAAGATAAACTAACCAATAATAATACAGCTTAAAGTAAAAATAAAATTATAAACTAGTTAATACCTTGCTATTATTCTAGCATATAATTAACATTAAGTGCTAATTATATATTAGATAACTTCTTTAGTGAAATTAAATATTCAAGTATTACTTAAACAAATAACTATTTAAAATTAATAGATTATACATTTTCTAAGCAATTTAAAATACTCATGAATCTTTTATACAAAAAATGTCACAAATTTGAGAGCTTAGAATTTGATCATACTTGTTTTTAACAAATAATTGAAGAAGCCAATCCATATTTAATAGGCTTTTTTAATCAAATAATAAAGATACTAATTTCTAAAAATAGATCTACCTATTATAAAGTTGAAGCAAAAAAATCAGTTATAAGTTTGTACTATATAATGGCAAATATGAGAAATAAATTTGTTAATAACTTTAAGTTAAAAGTTGGATTATACTTATTGGCATCAAAAATATCACATACTGTAATTGATATGATGCATAATATTGGATTCTCTTTTTGCTATCAGACTGTTAATAATTACATATGACAAATTGCAAATAAGTACTTTAAAAAAATTAGAAAATATTTTTCTAAATATATAAGTAATTTTTTTTTTTTTTTTGGTATTAAGATGACCTCTTGGGTCTTTTAACTTTATTTAACAATAGTAAATATAGTTTAGTAACTACTACAGAAAGAGTATACAATTAGCTATACATATAACTTTTTTATATTATCTATTTAAAAAGTCTAGCTAAAGGTTTTTTACTAATTGCTGTATTTAACATTCCTGCTTGAGTATTCCACTTTAAACCCTCTAAACTTGCAAATCTGTTAACTTCACTGAGTTATACCTGATGCTCAGATCATCATCTCAACCTTAGAACTATTTTATTCATAAGGTAAACCTTTCAAAGCCTTCTGTATCTATTTTTATAACTGATTTAGGTATCATTATAGTAGAACCAATACTTGCAGTCAGATATAAATAATTTTAAAAAGTTCAATAGGCAGATTTATATATATTACAGGTTAAATTAATCTTTAGTAGAATTTTAAAGTTAGAGTAAGTTAAAATTCTGTTAATGCTAACTAAGGTTTTTTAATTAATCAATTTGGCCTAAATCAAGATTAACTTGACTTATAACCCAATTTGATCTGCAATATATATACATAATATAATGCTGAAAAAAAGCTTGCAGTTCTTAAAATTTTACTTTATAAAACTTAATTTTTAGTAATATTATTTATTAAGAATTGACAAATAATAAAATTAAAATTTGAATCAAATAAAATAAAATCTTATCTATTTAAAATCTGTTTTAATAATTTTGGTTTTGTTTTAATATTATTTGAGAATATATAATTACTATAATATCTACAAAAACAAAAGACCAGATACAGTTTTTTTATCTACTGCAAAACATATGACCACTTGCATTTGTAAACAAGTTTTATCTTGTATACTGTTTTTTCAATATTTAATAATATATTAATCTATAATCTAATAAATATTGATGCAAGCAATATCTGTTTTTGCTTAATTAATCAATATTATAAAATATTTGATATTACTTATATGAATCATAAAAATCAATAACTTACTTCTAAAAGATTATATATTAATAATTTTAATTAAACTAATTTGCTTATAGTTCATATTTATGATAATAATATTGTAAAAAATAAATAAAAGAAATTAATAGAAGGTATAAAATTAGTCAATATTAAAGAAGAAAGTCTATATTTTGTGAATAACTATATAATAGCACTTCAAATAATTTTAGTTATTAATAATGATATCTAGCATTTAACTAATAGAATTATTTTAATAGTAGCAAACTGATCTAAGCAATTGTTTATTCACAAAACTATTATAAATTTGTATATAGCAAATTCATAATATAACATACTGGCTAAGATTAATTCTTTAATCTTGATTATTAAATTTTTTTATATCTTTTTAAATAATAAAGAACAAATATTAATTATATATTATTTTTTTTTTAAAGTAATATTTTATTTTGTTTTTGGTAAAAAAAAGAAACTTGCTAAAAAACCTAGACTATGAAGAATTTCTCAATCTTGCTTATAACAACTAGTATAAAATTTAAGACACAGTTATAAAAAAAATTGAATGCTATAAAGATATCAAATATTGCATAGTTATTGATTTGTTGGATAATATTGTTCTAGCAATCTTGGATAGAAACTATTAAAATTTAGATATTTGCTTTTAGATAGAAATAACACAATTATAATAAAGCACTATTGGTATTTTTATCTAATATCTTTTATTGACAAGTACTAACTATTCTTTTGCAAAGATTATAAATTTATTATTGATAAATTTTAATGATTACTATATTGAAAACATGTATAATAAGATATGATCTCATACTTTTCAACTAGCAGTATTGATAATATTATCAAATAAGCTTATATTATAGATAAGTTTTATTTTATTTTTTTTAATATTAAGATGAGTACTTGTAACTTAAGATTTTATTGATAGTATATTTGGCTAATGGTTGTATTACAACTATAGGGAGCAATTATAGAAAAAGTGTACAACTAGTTACTTATACAACTTTAGTCATTGTCTAATTTAAATAGTCCATCTAAAAGTTCTACACTAGTTGCTATACTTGAAATCTGCTTATAGATTCCCTATTTAACTACTCAGTTTCTGTATCCATCTACTTACTTCTGTCTACCAACAATCTTAATCGATACTAGTGAAAATATGCTATGGTTACTAAGTCTTTAAAGCAGTTTACTTACATAGAGAACCTTTGATCTTGTACTAAACTTTTCAGAATCTTTTGTATCTTATTCTTATAGCTGACCTAATATTACTATAACCAAAACCAATATTGATAATCAGAATGTATCATTAAACCACTATGCCTTTGTAGAGTTCATTCCAACTCTAGTACTGACTTTACAACATATTCTTAGTACTTTGGTATTCAATTTAAGTTCTACTAAGCTGCCATTCCAGATAGCTTAAAAAGATAGATCGAAACTATATACCTTTGGTTTACATGTTTGTTAGCATGTACTTTTTTTTTCTAGAATCCAGAAATTTTAACAGCCTGGTTAGTTCATCTGATCTCTTACAAAGACCAACACATTTGTCTAATTTCACAAGTTCTAACTCTGTTTTATAAGTCTAGTCTTTATAGTAGCATTATTAAAAGTTCAGATTACCTCTCTATTTAGGATCTTTCAAGTAAGTTTCTATCTTCTTATCTGGTTCTTATGATTTATACAGCCTAAGAACTTATCTTGGGTTCATATTGCTTGATACCAGTTTGTATTCTCTCATACAATGTTGTACAAGTGCCTAGACCTTTTAGTCATGCTAGTATAATACAGGTTATGATATCTTATCCCAACTAATCACAGAAGACAGTTAGTCATAACACAGAAAGAATTGCAAATTTCCACTATCACTAGGATTTGAACTTTAGATTTGTCACTTGAAGGTTAACAACCTATCTACTTCACTAAGTCACCACACCCTTTAGATAAGTTTTATTTCAAATTATTAAAAAACAATAATAAATAAAAAATTTTAATTAAATTAGTATTGATTTATTAAATGCACAAAACTATTGTAAACTTAAAAACATTTAAAAAATTATAGCACTATTCTTATAAGCCACCAACATTAGATTTTTTTATGAAAAAAATGATTTTATTTTTACTAAAACACTTCCACAAACTTTTTAACAATTATAAAAAAAATCAATTGTTAAGAAAAAATTAATATAAATTAGTTACTTTAAAAAAAACTATTAATTTAAGATGTCTTCTAATAATATACAATACTAACTTATCTTCATAATCCAATACCTATAATTATTGTTCTCAAGAACTTAAGGATAGAGAAATATTAATTTGCAAGCATAGCTATCATTTTCAATATTATTAAAGAATAAAATTTGGTTGCTACCATTGTAAAGAAGAATGAGATTTGGTTGCTGCTATTGTAAAGAATATTACAAACATGAAATTTATAGCAATGTAAAATCATTTTTTTAAGTAGGTTAGAGAAAAGTCCAAATAATTTAACAACTAAGGAAAAACAAGATATGATCAATGCTGATAAATCTCTAACTGAAAGTAATAAAACAATAAAAGAAATAGGATTAGATAAAATTTACCAAACACATGCTATCTTTTTAAATAAAATGACTCTTGTTAGTACTTGATAGTTAAATTTAAATAAATTTATTAAACTGCTACGCAACTACTAATAAACTTTGACTAGTTATAAAAATTTTACAGTATCTTGTCGTCTAACTAATGAATCTTCTTAAATGCCATATAAAAGTTAATAGAAGTTTAATAAACTTCAGTAATGGCAATAAATACTTAGCAAAAAGATGCTCTCATTTAGATTCTTCATCCATTGGATCCGACTGGATGACAACTCACTAAACGACTGGATAACGGGCAAAATATATGTACGTATAACTATTTCGATTTTTTTTTTAGTAAAAAAAAAAAATTTTCCTATAGCGAATAGATCTACATATCGATATAAATGATGATCATTTTTTTTATCCAATCAGAATGAACCTTACTAATGCTGATGCTGGTTAAGATACTTTAGATACACCCTCTATAAGTGCACCCAAATGCACGCTTAAATTTGGGCCCAAATATATACATGACCTCTATAAATGCACTTTTTCTTATTGTTCTCTAGGCGCACGTCGTTAAAGTTCGGTCCCGAGTGCGTGCACTATGGAGGTTTACTGTATATCAATCGTAAATTAATTACATTTAGAATAAACAAGTATCATAGGAATAATATAATATTCAACCGGTCAAACTTTTATGTGTAATAAAGCAAATTTGAGTATCCATTGAAAAAAATTTTAGAATTGTTCAGAAAGTAAAATATTCATATATAAAATGTCTATTGTAAACACTACAAATTTTACAGTTTGATATATCGTATGATCGTAAAAAGATTAAAATCAAAATAAAAAGGGATACAGTTTTATTAAATGAATATGATTAAGAACAAGAATAATTTGTTTCCAGAGAAACAATAAAATTAATTGCAGAAGTAAGATTTCTAATAGAAAAAAGATGATATAAAGTTAAGAAAGTAAATTTAATATGAACCAATTACAAAAAATTAATATTATAATTATTATAGAATCCATAATACAACACTACAACACCCATCAAAAAAAAATACAAATGCATTAATAAAAAAGCGCGCACATTTAGACAGAATATTGAGAAAATAACCAACGCCAATCTTAAAAATCCAAAGATCACATATTTACATGGAGAATTTAAGTTATCAAGATTCTGCTTTTAGCTTCTCCTTTGTTTTTGTTAACGCTACTTGTAGAGCGGCCAGCCATGTGACTTGAGATTTTTCATTAGGAGCACAACAAATATATGTTCGTTTAGGAGCAATTATCTTGAAACAATATTGTCTTGATTTAGAGAGAGAATCAGTTTCGATGGCATCCAGAATATCCGCAAGGTTAATATTTAAATGAGGACGTTTATCCTAAAAATGATAATTACATTAAGTACAAAATAAAGATATATAAAGCTAATTTATTTTTACCTTAGGGTCTTTGTAATATGCTAGTTTCGTGTTATTTAACACAAACCATCTCTTTTTCCAAGTTGTCTATAAAATAAAAACAATCCAGTTATAGCTACCAAATAAATAAATAAATAAAATAGAAATTAATGACTTTCAATTACTCTATATCTATCAAGTTTATATAAATATCCTTTTTGGATTTCGCGACTATCATCAGTAGTATCCTCTCCCATTACATCAATAAAGCCTCCCTCCTCTTCTTCAGAACTAGCAGTAGGATCACTGCTGTCCTTTCTTTCGGCTGAAAATTGAGCAGCTACTGGACTTGACGGTAAAGATGATACATTAGGAATGGAACCCCCGGACGTGAGAGAGGAAACCGATACATATGAATTTCCACCTTCACCATATTCTGCTGATTGAACTTGTGAATTTGGAATATCGATGGCAGATGTTTCATTTACGGAGGCTTTGGTAGATTGTTTATCCAAAGCTTGCATTGAAGATTCAAATTTTAAATGAGAAGTGAGGCGCTTAGTTTTTTTTTCTTTTGTCACCATATCTTCGGCGTCAGCCTGACTTCCTTCATCATCAAAAAGCTCACTGTCTTGAACTTCCTTCTTGACTTTATTTATTGCATCTACCCATTCATCAAGCTCTCGTTTACTTCCCGCTTGAACATAATATGTACGCTTCGGTGTAACAATACCAAACACATTGGACCTATTTTTCAGTTTCACCTCAGCAACCGTATGAATATCATTCAAATCCAAAATTCGCAAAAGTTCATATTCCTAATAATATTACAAAATAATTATTTATAAGTTCCCAATCACTGATTAAATTATTCGACATAATTACCTTCTCACTTTTGTAATAAGCTAACTTTGTTGACCTTAACACAAACCATCTCCGTTTCCAATTCTAAGTATTGATAGATCTATATTATTAAGAGCTATGATTTTGAGTATGATATCATTTAACAAAATTTGTATGTATAAATATAGACCTTGTTCCCTACTTTCCGTCTTTCTTGTTTTTTGGCAAGGTATCCGGATTTTATTAAAGTTTCATGTTGCAAAGTTTCTTGTGCCTCTTCGGTGTTCAAGTCACCTTCAGGCTCAGTTTCATACTCTTGGCCATAATCAGCACTATTGATTCCCTCTTGTTCCGAATCTGAATTATCGGAAAAAGGAGCAACTAATGTAGATGGTTTACCCTATTTGTTAAAGAATAAATGGAATAAATGATCAAATCTCATAACTTGTTCAGATTTTAAGAAATAGATCAAACCCAGAAATTAGACGGAAATATAGGTGCCATCATATTTTTACCTGTTGCGTCTGGTTAGTATTTCGTAATATCCCCACTGGCGCAGCCATCGTGTTGTATTTTGATTCTTTAATGATTGGTTAATGATTGTAAGATAAAAGAAACAAAAAATGTTAATTTAATGGCGTTCGCAAGAACACAGAAGGTGTAAAACAAAACCAAAGGCCAGATTTAAGGGCTTGAACAAATATGACAGTTCTGAAATACTTTACTAACAGAATTAATAGAATTTAACGGACAAAATGTTGAAGTTAAACACGAGAAAGCGAAAAATACATTTATGTTTTTGCCAGCTGAACAATTTAAGACTTCTGACTGTCGTGGTACCACAAGAATAACCAATAAAAACAAGAATATGCCAAGAATGGGCTATACACGTGATATTTCTTATGCGAGTGAAATTCGTAATATTAGGAAACGGGGTTACAAAGCCAATGAGCATCATCAAGAACCAAGCATCGCCAAAAATCAAAATTATATAAATCTGATGTTATTTTAGCAACATTAGCTTTAGCAAATGTATGTAACGTGTTAAAAATAGTAAAACCGAAACATTATTATTTAACATAGATATGTAAAATGTTGCGACTATGGCTTATGGGCCTTATTTGTAAGCAAATCATAGGTTCTATTTCGAAGTTATAATGTTATTTTATTTTATTTTTTCTTAATAGTTATTGTGGTTTTTGTACATATAATTATGTGCATTGATAAAATTCTATTGCAAGTAAGTCATTATACGTAAAAAGATTAAAGTTGATGCTAATTTAGACAAATACAATTCAAAGCTTGTTTAGTGCCACTAAGTAAAAAAATAGAATGTCTGAATTAAATTATTATTTCATTAAATTCTATATATTATATCTATAATCAAATTTATGTCAAAAAACTACGTAAAAAATATACCATAAAATTAATGCGTATATATTAGCTGCAACAAATACGTAATATTAGGCCATGCAAAATTAATTAATTGGTTTTCGGGTCAATTTTTGAAAACTTTAAAAATTTTTTGCTTTAATAATAACCGGTGGGTTTTTAAGGAATTTCTTTATACGTATACGTATGAAATTCGTAAAAAGAACCGGCCGGCCGGGTCTTCTCAGAAGTCTCATATTATGGAAACTAAGACATTAAATTTGTATGGCGTTATTTTTCATATGCTAAACACGGGTTAAATGTATAAAAATAAAACCAATTCAAAACTCTACTTTCTGCTACTGCTAGTTGAGTCCTGAATTAATCTGCTTATTACGAATTACCTTAACAGTTTGTACGAACACAGGCAGATTTTTGAATTTTATATTTTTTTAATCTTGATCTACCGATCCATTTTGAATAGAACAACTGGCTGCCGTCAATAGAAATCAAGCAAATCTGCATTTGAAAAAAAATTAATACCTTAACTTTCACAGCTCATATCTCGATAGATTTTAAAGCCATCTTGATGGTTTAATATTCAAAAGAAAGCTTAGATCGTAAGCTTCCTTTTGAATATTAAACCATCAATATAGCTTTAAAATCCATTGAGATATGAGCTGTGAAAGTTAAGGTATTAATTTTTTTTCAAATGCAGATTTGCTTGATTTCTATTGACGGCAGCCCAAATGTTCGTTTCAATGGAACGAACATTTTGATTTAAAACGGACTGGTAGATCAAAAATTATTCAAGATTAAAAAAATGGTATATTGTGTATCAGTGGCGGATTCGATCCTGTGATCTCGGAATTATCGTTATGCAGTATTTGTATCGGCCAATTAAAGCTCGCAGCTTCGGTAATTAAATTTTGGTTTCTCTGGTTATTTTCTTAGATATCACATGATGACGCAAAACGAAGAATGGAAAATTGTTTCGAACAAAATTATTTTAAAACCCACGACTAGAATATCGCCTTGGATTGAAAAAAATCATAACTTTAAGTATCTGAACCAAGATTCAAAAAAAAAAGATCGTAGTAAAAATGTGACGCAGATTTCGTCTAAAAGGGTGATACATTTTATCGAGGAGAAAATGTTCGTCAAAAACATTTCGATGTGCATAAGTTGAAGCCAAAAGGAAAAATTAACTTTGTCTTCTTGGTTTATTAGGCAGACACTGAAAAAAACTATATTCTTTCAAAAATTAAAAGGTAATAATGTTTTTGATAAAAATTGGTGAGTCAACAGAATTCAAGCAAATTTTTTATAACAAAATTCTTAAAACTTTGAACAAAAACGACAAGAACTTAACTGATTTGATAAAAATTTTTTTTTAAATAAATTCTATAAGCTCAATTAATTTTTTAAAAAAGATTTTTTTTAAGTTATTTTTGTCAAAAAATTAGTTTGGTTTCTATTGATTGACTGACGTAATTTTCGATGCTGCGTCGCGATGAAACTAACCAAGTAATTATATCTTCAGAGATAATCGACTCTAAACTTCTTCCACCAAATCGCCCTACACTTGTTGATATAGTATGCTACGGAATAGGAAGTATCGAAAGATCCAATACATCACAATATCAATTCGCATTAATGCTGCTTTTTAAGAACTTATTTAAGGTGAATTAGAAATTTTTGTCGATAGCAAATTTTAGAACATTAATAATACATGTAATACATTAAAGATAACAGGAAAAATATATGCGTATGACCCTATTCTTTCTCAAATTGACATTGAGGTCTTAACCCATTATAATATAGAATCAATTAAAATTAATGAGGTATGTTCAAAACTATTATTGCCTTAAAATATTTAAATTTTGTCTAATGGAATCTGCTTGATGTAACAAAGAGAGCGAAACGCGCTGTCACTAATCAAACATTATTCTATATGCCACATTGCCCACTCGGATTATATAATAATTTGATCGAGGCAAATTGGGACAGAATAAAACTAAAAGATATCATCATCGTTGGAAACCGATTGGACTTTTATAATGAAAGGTATATCTATCACATTATTTGCATTAAATATTCAAAATAAAATAACAATTTTCGATATTTGTCAAGAATGACCACAGCCTCCCTCGAACATAAAGCGCCTTATATAATGCCAATATCCTTTCTACGGTCACTGCTTGTATTTTTGATTTCGAATAGTGATATTACATCACCTTAACCTGTTCATGTATCTTTTACGCGTTAAAGATTATCCAAATTCACCATTTCCCTTCAACTACTATCCAATCTCTTGCGGTACCAGATAATACTTTTAATGATTTATGTTGGCAATGGTTTCCAATCGACAGGATAGATGCATATGAAGGAGATAACGAATTTTGGATCTTGAAACAAGAATCGGATAAAGATCCAGAAATTCTTTAAATTTTTAAAAGGAAATAACACATATATATACAAACGTGAAAAGTCAATTCGTTGATCATAAATGCGGATGAATTAATTTCAACAAGTTCAAAATTAGTTTCGCCCGCAACATTAACTTGAATCCGGACAAGCTCTCCTAAAATTAACGGACAGTGAAGAAACATAGAAAAAGAATTTTCTAGATGATATAAAAACAAATTTTGTCCGGATGAAAAAGCTTATCCGGATTCCTATATTTAAGCCAATTTAATTTATAAAGCTCGAACCATAACCATACAAATATATCAGTTGAAGTTTTACAATTTCATTAGCAAAACTAGTTCTCGATCTAACTACTATGGCTCGAGATGATATGGGCTTTTTGAAAAAAGGGACGAATTTGAAAAAAAATGATCAAAAAATTAATTAGATCACATGATTTTGGTACCGTTTGATTCCTCTCATTGAGAACGAATAAAAATTCTAATCAATAGTTCACGAGATAATTAATTTTTTATGAATATTTTTTTTTTTTGTCAAATTAGTCCCTTTCCTTAGCACCAAGCCCATATTAAGCTCTGATTCGAAACTGCATCTTAAAGATATGACTCTATGATATTGTATTTCCATGATTTAGATTATTTAGTTACATGGCGGATTCTAAGTTTGCAAATCTCTATTTATTGATCTTACCAAACCTTACACTCCCTAACCATCAATTCAATGCAGTCAATCAGTTCTTTATTATCAACGTCCTTATCATCGACAGCATTCTTTAATGCTAACCCTATCACCACAGACCGCCTATCATTGGGATTTTCGTTCGCTATTATAGTAGCAATGTGTAATGCATATAATTGATATAAAGAAGAAAATCCACCAAGTAGAAAATTAATGTTAGTGGTAGTACTTGTAGAGAACGATGATAGCGATTTTGATGAAAGCGAGTCAAATGTTACATAGGCCTATAAGAATAAATATTTAAAAATGTTGAATTAATGGTAATTATAACCGATTATTGCTTATATTTAAGTAAATATTGTCTCATTTACCAAACTTCCAATTTTCCCATATTGCGTAATTATCACAAGAATTTTATCCCGAAAACCCGTAATTAATGTTTCGGTATGTACGCCATTGATCACCCGCGCAGTTTGCCTTGTTTGTAAAGGAAACTTTATAGAGGACTGTGGTTGCTCTGAAGAAATGGAACACGTATTCATTTTTAAATTTTCGTGGTTGTTAAAAATGCAAACTGCAGGAACAGTGAAAAATATCGATTTATGTAAATCGATATTTTTTAGGCCAAATCATATATTTTTAATGCGGCTTAACTTACTCAAGATATTAAGTCGATAATCTTTATTATCAATTTTATAATTGTCATGTGATTAACAATAGTGATAAGGATCTATTTGATATTGATACGTATAAATTAATTGATTATTGCACAATTTTATTAATGTGATTTTTTATAATACTTAATCTTACATTAGTTTTAATAAATCGAATTTGTTTAAATTGTCTCTCATATCTGGGTTTTAACTATGAAATCACAAATGGGTTATTCTCCTGCTTATCGAGCAATCTGCGCAGCTTTTTTAGAATCGACTCCTAGTCTGTTCTTCTTTCCTCCTTTTTTTTTTTTATATATATTTGATGGTCGTCCTGACAGGTCACAAGGAAACTATAAACATATTGACTGTCGTCAACAAGAACTATATATACTTGACTGTCATCTTGACAAATTATAAAAAGCATTTAAAAATAATTGTCATTTGACAGGCTATAATCCAAGTTTAATAATGACTATGACAGGTTACTTAAAATTTAACTTGATTAGGCAAGGGAAGGAGGAGTTGATGAAACCAGAACTAATATTGGGTTTGTAGAAGAAACAAAGCTGTCTTACCTACATACCTCATCAATTCTAATAAATATCATAATAATTACTTATCGATTAACTTTATACTTACTCAAGTTACTGACTTATACTATTCTGAACAATTACTAACTAATTACCTCATAGTCATACTAAACAATTATTACATAGTATTAGGTCAGTTGTAAGAATAAGATACAAAAGATTTCAGAAGGTTTAGTATAAGATTAAAAGTTTCTTATGTGAGTGAACTATTTTCAAGACTTAGTAATTATGGTATATTTGTATTGGTATTGATCAGAGCATTTTGGTAAATATAGGTAGGTGGGTTGATATAGAAACTAGAGTATTTAAATATAAAATTTATAAGCAGTTTTCAGGTATGGCAGTTAGTATAAAATTTTTAAGCAGATTATATAAATTAAAGTTATATGAATAGTTAATTGTACATTTTTTTCATAATTGTTTTTTGTAAATATAATACAACTATTAACTAAATATATTATTAATAAAATTTTGAATTACAAGTATTTATCTTAATATTTAAAAAAAAACAATTATTATATAATAGAGCTAAGCAATTACCTCATATTTACTTAATCTTAATCGATTCTTAGAATAATCAAAAAGATCAAATATATAACTATAATTAGGATATGTTATATATTCAAATTTGAGATGATTCAAAACAAACACTGTCTTGATACTTATATATTGAACAGTTTTTTGTTTATCTTACATATCTGGGTTTTAGTTATGAAAACACAAATAAATGTTTGTAGAGTATCATAAATTAATAAATTTTGTCAGATTAGCAAATAGTTACATTATACAATCTTAAAAACAAAATCAATTATTTTTCAAAACTCATAGTTGCTAATGTACTCAAACTAGTAGTTCTTATAGTCCTTATATACAATATTATTACATCTAAGATTCAACTATCTATTGTTTGAATCTGCTTCATTGACAATCCAACTTTCATAGTTACTATAGTCTTGCCAATTCTTAGACTATATGCTATAAACTTATCTACTATTTTAGCATATTCTGCAAACTGTTTAACTATAGCTAAGATTGCAAAAACAAATAATATCTTTTTTAACTTTGACAAAAACAATAATATGTCATTTTAAATTAATTTTTTTTTTTTCCTTAAGCAGTCATACTAATGCTTTATTAAGATTTTGGAATTACATTTGCAATTACATAAATATTCTTAACAACTAAGCCCAGCATCACCTGGTCATCCTAATAGTATCTAATTGTAACTTGCTGCATTACTTCATGTAGAAGTAAGTTACTCATCCAACTACTTAAAATTTATATTAAAAGGGTCTTCTTTTCTTCATAACGAGTCCTAAAATTATTTTTTGTACTTCTTTTCTGATTTGTTTTTCTTTTTCTTTCACTTTCTGTTTTTTTTCTTCTATGTTTTGCTGATTTGGTTTTTCTTTCTTCCTTAATGCTTTCTTCTTTTTTCCTTTCCTTCTTTTTATCCTATCTATTATTCCTTCATTTTTCTCTCATTCATTAATCTTCTCATATCAGATTCTTTATGCTTGTTCATAGAATGTATTCTAGACCATTCTTGCTACTATATTCATAAATTGCTGCCTTGATTTTGTACTTAGGAGCTGTCTCAATCTGTCTTATATTTCTTTTGAAATGAGACCTTTAATTAGTGCCTCTCTTATTTTAATTTCTTCTGCTTCTGTTTTCCCAAAGAGTACTATGTATAATATGTATGGTGAAACTCGAATTTTTTTCTTTTTTTAACTCCTTCTAGGCTGTTGCAATGATTACTTTTTGGATTCTTTTCTACAGATTCCTTTGTTCCTTATATGCTGCCAAATATGACTGTATTTCTTTTATTTTATCTTGTCATATTTGGCACTCCATCATTATATATATATCTGGTCTTCTTTTGTTAAGTTTTTCTAGAGTTGGAAGTTTATCCATTATGTACTTTATAAATGCACTTCTTCTAATACTACCTCTTTTTATTGTATAGTGTACTTCTTTAGATATCTTTAGTCTATTTCAAAAATATGTCTAATTGTAAATTGTAACTTCCTTTTCTGGTTCTAATTCTCTAATTGCTTTCATTTCTTTCTATTCAGCTCCTATTCTTGTATTTGTTATCAATTTGCAAAGCAGTCTTGCTGATATATCAATATGTTTGTTTTTCTATTCTAGGTAGTACTCTATCTTTTCACAACTGACTTTTCTGACTTGTATTATCTTTTTACTTATTGCACTTTTTTTTACTAGATTATTAGCTTTATCATTCTATTTATCTTTACTATAACTCTTAACTTTAATAAACTCTATCTGAATATTCTTTGTTATAATAAGTTCTCTAATTTTTATTATCCATATTGCATTCTTCTTTTTTAGGATCTTATCTCTGCATATTTGTTCTAAACCTTTACTTATTACCACATTGCTATCTGTATATATTTCTATTTGCTTCTCTTTTGGTATCATTAAAATTGCAGTCCATATTGTTATTAACTCAGCTATTATCAATGTTTGTCATCCTTCTAGACCTAATGCTATCTCTTCTTTTGGCTATTCTTGTGTTTTGTTTGTTTGCACCCATTCTATGTCAATATTATTTTTGTTTCTTGTATTTTCTTTAGTCTTCAGGTTTGTTGCTCTATCTGTATATATTATATATTTGTCCTTGCTTCTTATTATATTTCTTCTTAAAACTTCTACTATTTTTTGATTAATGCTGTCTTTTAATCTTTGTCATCTGATTATTTCCATTTTTGGTTCTTCTATTGTTTTTAAACTCTCAAGTTTCTGTTCTCTTATCACTAGTTTGTTCATTATTTCTATTATTTGATTTAATGTTATCTTGATCTTGTTACTACCTTTTTCTAGTAATACATTCAGAATTATATTAATTCTGTTGTTTACTCTTATCTATTGTTGGCAGCTATTTTCTTGGTATTCTTCTTTTCTTGTACAACTCTTGCATATACTAATTTTAATAGCTAATTCATTTTCTTTACTCTGCATTTACTAATGTTCTACTAATATTTTTTTTTTTCTTCTTAACTATCTTTCCTAACTATTGATTATTCTGTACACTATATGCTATTCATTCTTTTCTTTTTTTGTCTTCTGAGATATGCTTCTATTTCATCTGCATTGCTTATGTATTTTGTCTAATTGTTCTAAATTGCATTTTAACTTCTCTATTTTCTAATCTAATAAGTACTTATAGCTCTATTGCTTTGAACCATTTTGCTTTTTTTCTCTTATTTGATAGATCTTAATAGCTTTTTAATTGTTGTCATATAATTAATCTCTCTTCTTTTATATCTATTAGATATATTAAGTCTGCTTCATTTATTTTCATACTACTTCTTTTCTGTAACTGCATATCTATAAGTTCTCTTATTTTGATTTCATATTCAAACATTGTCTATAAGTTGCCTTCTATTCTTACATTTATATTGAGCTTTATTGCTTTTAGCAATATCAAACAAGCTAAGTTACTTTTCCAACCTTTTATATTTTCTGGCATCTCTTCTATTTTCTATATATCTTCTGTTAAACCTGCTCTCTTGTACTCTTGTGTTATTCTTAGTTTTGTTAGCTATCCAAAACTATCTTGTCTGTTTAGTCTTACTATTAGGCTACTTATTTGTTTTGTTATTAATTCTTGTTGTAGTATTCTGCAGCTACCAAAATCTTTGTATTCTATTAAACAGTTTTCTAATATTTTTTTGTAAGTTGCTCTTCTGCTTTGCTAAACATATAAATAGTTAATATATTTTATTTATATTTCTTTCTGATATTTTTGTTAGCTATAATATATAACTTAGTTTTGATATTATTACCATATTGTTTATATATACAATCTGACTCATAATCATCTTTTTGTATCTAAGATCTTTTATTATTTGGCTGATTATTCCTTTAGCTTTCTTTTTTACTAGCACTTCACTCATTCTGTTATTTAGCCATATCTCTAGTAAGTGAACTATCTTGTTTTTTGCTTCTTTTATTATCTTGCTTTCTCTGAAGATCACTCTTTTTTCTTCTTTCTTTACTTTTGTATTCATTATCAAAAGCTTTGATTTGGATCCATTTATCTCTATATCATTCATCTTGAAGAATTTTTCTGTTATTTTTAATATTACTATTAGCTATTTTTTACTATTTGCAATCTATGTTGTGTTATTTGCATATGTGATGACTGCTTGATGATACTTTGTGATATAGTGCATTGCATTCTTTTTTTAATCTGCTGTTCTACTATATATTCTAAATTTCTATCTTCTTGTATTCTCTCTAACAGTGAATCATAAAAAAGTCATCATATTAATAGAGATATTACTTCTCTTTAATCTATGCCATCTTCTGTTGTTATCTTTTCTGTTAGACCGTAAGCTGTAATAATTTTTAGCTGCCTATTATGAAACAAATTTAGGATGTATTTTATTGTTTTCTTAGGCATTTTAACTTTTTTGTAGTGCTAGTTTTAGACTCTCAAGTAGAACTGAGTCAAATGCTTTTTTTATATCTTGCAGGAGTATCTATACTTCTTTACCCTTCTCTTTTGTTTCTTCTATTATTATGTTAAGGATATATACTGATTGTTCTGTTGAGTTGTCTAGGAGGCCTGCATAATTTAGTCCTTTGAGTATTTCTTTTTCTGTAAACACTTTGGCAAACCTTTTTGTTACCATCTTTGTTACAACTTTTCTAAATGTTTCTATTAATGCTATTAGTTGTATATTATTTAAACTATATCTCCACTTAACATCCTTGAATATTAGGTAAACTTGTGCTATTTTCTATTTCATTGGTATCTTTTCTTCTTCTAGATATAGGTTTGCAAAGCTTCTAAATACTTCTTGTATTTTCTTTCTTGCTTGTTTTATCAGGATGTAACTTATGCCTAATATGCCTAAAGCTTCCCTGTCTTTAGTTCTTTTAACATTTCTTCTTATTCTTTTTTTCAATTTCTCTTTCCACTTCTGTATACCATTTCTTTTTAATATTTTCTCATAGTTTATATATTTTTTTTCATTCTTTTGACATCTCTTCTAATCTTGTATTTCTTTTCCTGAATTGTTTTTTTGTAATACTCTGCTATTCTTATCCTAACATCTTCTGGGCTTGTTAGTAGATTTGCTTTTTCTTCAATTTGTTTGATAAATCTGTCAAGTATTATCTTCTTATAAGGCCTATTTAGGAGACTCATTATCATCTTTTCCTAAGCTGTTTTGATTATTTTGCATCTTTTATCTATATTCTCTTCTATTTGTTTTCTTTATATATGCTTCCAGTCTATCTTTTTCCTTTCTACTAATAGCTTTCTTCAACTTTTTATATCTTCTATTCACATATTTGACTATTGTTTTTGTAGTTTTGACAATTTTGCACTAATTTCCTTGGCTAGTATTTTTAATTGTTCATTTACTTTACTTCTTTCCTTCTTCATTACTGTTTGTGTTTTCTTCACTTTTGCATACTTGATTAATTTTTGTAACTTGACAATGTTTTTTTCTTGTTGCTGTTTCTTCTGACTTCTTCTTTTGTTAGTTATCATGTTAAATACTTTTTTCTTAGGTATATATTTATTTGATGCTGTAATAATAGCTTCTTCTATTATATTCTATATATTGTTTATCTTTTTTGTTTTCTTTTTCTTATTTTATTTTTTCTTATAAATGTCTTTTATAACTTCTTTTATTTCTAACCAATTCTGCAACTCTTGTGCATAATTTTCCCAATCTTTTAATTTTGCTTGATCATATAGATATATTGTTCTTGACTGTTTTTTCTTTTTAATTTCTGTCTTACTTTTAACTACTATTATATATTTGATCTATATTTTTATTATTATTATCTTGTAGTCACTCTCTGTAATTTCTTTTGCCTCTTCAAATTCTGCCTTTTGTAGGCCTAAGGCTAAACCATCTGATATCTATATATAGTCAATTCTTGTTGCTGCTTCTCTGTTTGACCATGTGTACTGCTGACCTATTGGATTCAAGTCTCTATATATGTCTTTAAAATCTTGATTTTTCATCTAATTAAAGATTAGTAGTCTTTTGTAGTTTGTTATTTGTAGATGTTGTCTGTCTAGAATATTGTTTACTGTATGATTGAAATCTCCTATCACAATAAATTATTTTGTCTTTTTTTTTTTAAGACTGTTTCTACAATTTTTTGCTAAATGTTTTTTCCTACTACTTTGTTATTTGGTGACATATAAACTGCAATCACTACTAATTCCAATTGTTTAAAGTATAGTGTAATTTCTATCATATATTTACTTGTTTTCTTAACAGCACCTATGTGTTTCTTTCATTGTTTATTGATCATAATTCCAACACCTAATCCTTTCTTCTTATCCTCTGTTGCACTTGTTCAAAAATCTATATATCTTTTGTTTGCTGCATATGTTAGGAATTTTTCTTCTTTTTCTGTAAGATTCATTTCTGTAATTCCTATTATTGAGATTTCTTCTTCTTTTGGTTTTGAGTCTGTTAATATTATAACATGCCACCTTCATTTCTTTTTTTTTTCTTTTTATTTTTCATTTAAAAGTCTTTGTTTTGTCTTTATACTTTCTATTTTTCTCTTTATTCTGTTTGACTCTTTGTCTTTTTGACAAGAGGATTTCATTTCTCTTCTTTCTTCAAACACTTTTCTTTCTTCTCATAAAAAATTTTTATCTCCTTGTCTAAATTCATTGGTTTAACTGTAACACCTTTAGGAATGGTTAGGTTGATTTATCCTATTTTTTTCTACTTTCTTTTCTAGTTTTTCTAATCTTTCTAGTATTCAGTCTAGGATATTTTCAATATGGGAATTTTTTTTTTGATGTTGAGTCTGAGTTACTGTTTTCTTTTTACTCTTTTCTTGCTTCTGGGTTTCAGTTGTTAAGCTTTCTTTATCTTTTTCATATTTATGATTTTTGTTAATCTTCTTTTCTCATTTATTGCTTCTATTATATCCATATTCCTCTATATCAGAGATTTCACTAATATTATCACTATTGATATGTTTTGTGTTTGTATTTCTTCCTTTATACTTTTGCCAAAAAAGTAGATAGTTGTTAAATCTTATTGGCTTTGTCTGTGCTGCTTTTATTTTTTTTATTGATGCAAAAATAATTGTTACTGATTTTTTTTGATTTTCATTTCTGTTAGATAGTATATATACTGATCATGCTTCTCTTTTCTTTAGACATCATAATAGTAATACTTCTGATGCATTACCTGAAAGCTCTGTTAACCTTGTTGTAAATTAACTTTGCATATTACATTGATTATAATCTTCTTCATCTAACATTACTCTTATTAGTCTATGTACTTCTATTGGTAGTGACCATGGAATCTTTTCTTTCTCTAAATCTTTTGTTTTAACTACTGCTAATGCTTTGTACTTGGATCTTTTAATATATTTTATCTGAGCTTCTTTGATGTTTTTGCATATATGTTTTACTTCTTTTGTATTAATATTTGTAAAAGATCCTATATCATTATGTATAATACTACTTTTAAACCCTCTTCTGTTAAGTAGTCTGCTTCTTCATAGTCTACTTCTTTTTGTTTAGTATAATTTTTTGACTTTCTTTTTTCTCTTTCTTTGTCTTTATATGCTTGCTGATACTGTTTCCTTTCTAGTCTTTTTGGTTCTTCTGAAATGATTTTGAGCCATTCACCTTCTTTTTTTTTGATTCTTTCTATTGCTGCATCTTTATTAAACTCACAGTCGAAGTTAACTTCTGTCCAATTATTATCTTTCTTAAAAACTTCTTGGATTGATTTGATGTGATGATTTTCTTGAAAGATCTATTGGATATATTTCAATCTTTCTTTCTTGTTTTCTTCTGATACTATATATGTTGAAATATTTACTTTAAAAAATTTACTTTTGTCATATATAAGGTTTTTCAATGATTATTAAGTATTCTCTATTGTGTCTGTAAGTGTTGATGTTTCTTGATTCTTTTTTTTGCTTTTAGCTTTATTATTTTCTTATCTATATCTTTGATGTTTTTTCTTATTGATGTTTTTTGATCTTCTTCAGTTTGTTTTTCTTTAACATTAGTCTTTTCTTTTATTGTACTAGCTAATGACATTTCTGAAACTGTATTTTGAAAATTGCTAGGACTTGGTTATTGTGTGATTGAAATACTCAGTTCTTTTATTTATCTTATAACTTTTTTTAGGTCTTGGTTTATCTCTTCTTTTTTATTTATTTGTTCTTGGTTTCTTTCTTCTTTTTTTGACACAGCTATTTTTTTCTTTTTAACTTCTTTAACTTTTTTAGTTTTCTTTATTTTTGTTTCTTTTTTAATTGTTTCTTCCTTATTAAAATTCATTTGAGGATTAAAAAAGCCAGAGTTCACATCTATTGCTAATAGTTTTGTTGCCCATTCTTCAATGATATTATGTGGCACTATGCATACTTCAGCTATTCTAAGCACTTTAAGAATTTGGCTATAAAGAAGTAAATCCTTTACTGTAATATTTTTCAGATCATAAACTGCTAAATCTTTTGCTATATATTCTAAGTTATCTGGATTTTTAATACATTTTAATAAGATCTTATCTAGTATCTTGCTATTTATATATCTATAGTTTCTATCTCTAAACCCCCTGATATATTGAATTAAATTTGTGTTCAATGACAATCCTATCCTTGTTTGTACTTTCATTTCTAGATTTTTTTGTTGTTTGTTTATCTACTTAGTGCCTATGCTTGTACTTACCTATATTTCCTAATATAGTTATTTGTTGTTTAATGTGATACACTGTTGTTTGTTGTTGTTTATATTGATAGCTGATCACATGTTCTGTTGTTGTTTTCTAGGTCTAGCATACTTTTTGGATTTCTTTAAAAATTTGTTTAAAAAAAAAAAAATTTTTAAAGCCAAAAAAAAAGTTTTGTTTCTTAAGACTTTGCTTATATTGTTGCTAAGACAAAGTATTTGTATTTTGTATACTAAGTCTTTTTTCTTAGAGGTCTAAATAAAATTTGTTGAATCAGTTTTGTGTTTTCTTAGTGTATTTACTTTATCTGTATTTTGAAAAAAGAAATCAGCAGAAAAAGTTTTTTTTTTATATATGAATTTTGGATTACTGGTTTAATATTCAGATACTTTATTAACCTTCTTATAAGACAAAATCTGCTATTTGTTTTTTTAATTGAAAACTTTTATTAGTTAGTTTGTCTTGAACTTGTTAATTTTTACTAATAACAAATTATCTGCTATTTTAATGTTTTTTAATTTAAACTGCATAGCTATAGAGTATAACAACTTAGTAAAGTAGATAAGTTATTAATCTTCTAAATAGTAAATAGTAAGTTCAAAACTCATCAACAATAAAAATTTAAATAATTACTTATATGATATATAGACAGTATTATAGTAATAGTATTCTGTTGATTAATTGGGATAAGATGCCTGTAACATAGTTGCACTAGCATAACTGACAGGTCATGAGGCATCTGTGCAATTTAGAGTTATACAAAAAAATACAAATTAGCATCAAATAGTGCAAACTTAAGATAAGTTCTTGTAGTTATATAAATCTATAAACTAAAAAGCTGAAGCTTACTTAAAAAGATCTGAGTAAAGAGATATTACAAATTTTCAACAATACTACTGTAAAGGCTAGACCTAGGAAATAGATATTAATATAGAAAAAATTGAATAAACAAGAACTTTAAATAAAAGGTACTACCAACCAGGCTATCAAAAGTCTTAAACTGAAGAAAAAAGACTTTAAAGAACAGACTCTGAGATACCAAAGACAGGTTATAGTTCTTCTAAGCTATCTGAATTAAAAGTCTGAGGTTAGAAGTAGAAATATAATATAAGTACTAGGAATATGCTATGAAGTCAATACTAGAATCTGAGTGAACTTTGCAAAGGCAAGCTCTGTTAACAAGAGATTAAATATAAATAGTTAGTTAGCAGAAAAGCCTTCCGAAGCTTTATAGTCAGATGATATACTCTAAATATATAATGGCTTAACAGATATACAGACAAAGAGGTCAAGGTTAGATTAGATGACACTTTAGTGTACAAGAACTTATATACTATTTGTTAGTATAAGTATAAAAATCTAAGTGTTTAAATAGGTAATCTTCTAGTAAATTGCAAGTATGGCAGCTAGCATAGAACCTGCTATGTGGGTGGACTGCTTAAAATAGATAACTAAAAGTTGTATATATGGCTAGTTGTAGACTTATCTTGTATAAATTATATAATCATAATTAAAATATAATAAAGGCAATAACTGCTAATAACTACAGGTTTAGCAAAAGCAAAAAAAAAAAAAAACTGCATAGCTTCTCAAGATGTCTTATTAATCTTAAACTCAAAGCTATTAAAGCTAAATCTCAGGCTTAGTACTCAAAACTAATGTTTACAGAAGAGCAGTTATTACAGTAATACATATTGGAATTAGGTCATATTAAACATGTATATTCATATCAGGCCATCTGGATTGGGAGTCTAGGGAGTCAGTTAGTTCTGAGTTGTGGCTAGTAGGAGATGATGGAGAAGAAGTCAGAAAGATAGATATCAGGGTTTGGGTGAACTTTACAAGGGTAATAGCGGTTTAAAGGGTAACTCTGACTACAAGTGTTGGCCTCGGCCATAGTGTCAAACCAGGTTAGCAGTAAAAGGGAATACAGCTCGCTCTGGTAGGTTTACTTCGAGGATAAAAATAGTCTAAGGA